>RCUC01041046.1:0-20175 GCA_003697995.1 Taxidea taxus jeffersonii | reverse complement strand
TTGAGACTGCATGCTTCTTGGCTGGGTGGAGTAAGTAGTGTTATGGCTGGTCAGCTGGATCTACTCTTTGACTAACTCTGATGCCTCCGTTCTGAAGACCAGAGTGGGAGGTTGGGCAGACTCTTCTTCTGGTCCTGGTGAGGGCTCTTTCAAAGCGTTCAGTAAATATTGACTGAGGACCAGTGCAAACCCAGGAGCTCCCAGAGAGAGGAATCAACAATTTTCTCTGAATGACTGCTGTCTCTAGTCCCTGGCCTGAAGGGCAGGAGAAATATCTAAGGACAGACATAGTCTCTCTCTTTCTAAAAGAGGAATGGAAGCCTCTTGCTGACCAACTCTTTGGTAGAGCCCATGGAGATTTCCCTTCGCCCAAACCCAAAGTGTTTTCTTAGACCTGACAAAGCCAACTTGTTGGGAGACTCGGCTAGTGGTTCCATTCCATTCACTGGGCTAGTGGAACATCGTTGATTTATTTGAGAGAGACAGATGCGGAGTGGTCATGACTCAAGGGAGTGGCAGAAGGAGAGAATCTTCGTGTGGGCTCCCCACACAGCACGCACCAGGACAAGTACGCTCCATCGCCCTACTCATGAGATCATGACCTCAGATGCAACCAAGAGTTAGATACTTAGCCCACGAAGCCCACCAGGTGCTCCTATCCTTTTCTCTTTCTCTGGAATGAGAGGATCCTGATGGATGAATCTGTGTCCATGTCAATGAGCAATAGGCTCACATGAAAGAGGAGTCACCCACAGGATTCTCTGGACTGTGGTTATGTGGCACTGCGGGTCCCTTCCAAATTGGTTTCAGAACACCTGGGAGATCTGTAAAGTTTAGATTTCTGAAGAGGCTCAGCGGGAAACAGTTGTGTCCAGTCCAAGTGAGAGGTTTGAATGGAAATTGGCCTCATTCTTGGGCCAAGGGGAAAGAAACTTAGTTCTCTCCTTCCCCCATTGATTTTTCAGCTTGTTTCTATGCGTGTGTGGATCCCCTTAATAGGCACTCCCATAGCCTTCCATATTTCCCACTCTGTCTTGGCACACATTAAGGGGTCATGGAGCTCTCACTCACAGACAATCATCCCAGATTTTGAGGAATTCTCACGTGCTTTCTGTTTTCAGCAACCATAAGTGATGTCTGATATCCCCCCTCAAAAGGATGGTCCTCCAACCCCGTGCAGTCACTGCATAAGGTCCTGTGCGTAGTGCACCGGTGATTAGCCGTACAATCACCAAACATATCTCCTCTCTCACTGCATATCACACAAACCGAGGCACACCCCCAAGGCTGAAACAACATCCATGGACACGGACGCATTCCATCACACGCCAACAGCACATACTGCATGTATACAGCATGTACAACCCATAGCCTGACGACCCCGCACCAATAGATCACACTCAAAGCACAAATAAAACTACACCCATATGCTACACCAGGAGCACACCCTTTTTGGCAGACACCATAGGCAAACTACTCCTACACAGGGCACACACATATACACTGGAGTTAAACGTCGCATATAAAACACACAAAATACACAGCACGCACAGGACACCTACACCACACACACATGAATGCAAATGACCACAAGTCCCCAAACTCAGTGGCCAGAAACAACATACACCATTGGGTGTCATATGTGCCACACCCAGGACTCTCACAGAACACACATAGCACACGCCTATCAGGGAATCAAAGAAAACACTACCCACGTTCACCACAAACACACACACAAACACACACTCACATTGCGTGGAATACACACAACGCACACCACACAACTCCTCTACACAAACTAATCTGAAACCATCCACAGGAGACATACAACATACACACACATTCCATTGACCTCACTTCCAAAACAGTCACACCCAAAACATCCTATACAAGCTACCCATGTTGATCACCTGCACGGAACATCAATAATACACACAAATACAGAGAAGGCACACAGAGCCCAACTCCTTCCAAAATTCACACGCACCACAGACAGCACTCTACTACCTCATGGACGACATGTTTCCCTCACCTACACCTCTTAGATACATCTCACGCACCCATCACACAAACACATATGGCACGTGCACACATTGACAAACACACACACAAAGCATACAGGCGTGCACTCCACAAATATGAAATACACAGCACATTGAAACACACACACAGGCAGACATTACATATGCACCACACCACATCACAGGCACAACACACCCACAACACCCAGAATGGGACTACAAGGCCAAACCATATGCATACCACCCAGACATTCCAGAAATGGAACACACAGTACACAGAAGACTCAGAGTCACACCTCACTTACAGCACCAACACGGGTAAGTCACCCAGAGACAGGTACCACCCATATACCACATTCACACTTGACTGTGAACACCCATGAACACCACACAGAGTACTCATACCACAAACACTCATGCACACACACACCAGAAGGATAGCATGTAGGCAACACCTCCCGCAGAGGCACATCACATCTCCAACACACACCATCCCTACTGCAGAAACACACACCCCATATCGTCCAAACTTTTCCAGGCAGAAACACCACACACACCCACACTGAAACTACGTGTAGAACACACAGCCAACCAATTCATACCACTCATTATTGACACTTTTGCACATGTGCATATCAAACTGAAAAGACATGACCCAGACAACATCTAGACCACACACATCTATCCACATCATCGTGACCACACACACCACCCCATGCTCCGTACACACTATCCCTATCCCACACATAACACAGATCTCCAACACACACCTCCCATGCAACACAAATGCACCACCGCACTGCAGACACACTATACTCCCCTATGGACAATCTCGTCACCTCTTCCCCTCACACCCACCCATAAGGCAACAAAGAACTCACTACACATACAGCACCTACACTCCCCATATACACTGCCTACATGCCATAAATCTACCCCTCACCCACAGTTCACATCACCACACATGGACCACAGGAGATAGGTGTATTATTCTCAGACACACCAGACATTTACAAACACGCACACTGAAACCATTCCCAAATCAACACACAGCCATACTTTCAACAATACAAGGTACACTGCACAGACAGCATAAATCACATGCATATACTACATATGCACTGGTTCCGTAAAAACACACACCCCATGTATGCCAGAAATGCTCAACACTTATCCCACCCAGAAGCACAACATGCATACATAGTACAAACACCACACACACACACCATAATTCCTTATGCACACCACCCACCTCCCCCAAGCATACCGCAAGGAGACCATATTCAATAGCACCCCGCCACACACACCATGCACTCATCACAGGTACAAAAAACTCAGCAGACAGAGTCCACCCAAAACTACAACATACACAACCAGAAATGAAGATACAAAGAGACCACGCACAACACATACCGCACTAGCACGGTGCATGGATATCATGCATAATACCACCTGCTCCGCACATATATGCACTAGAGAAACACCCAATAGCCACCATCGGACACAAAACTCCATCACACACCAACACACATGCAACACACAAGACACACACCACATCCATGTGACCCATGAAATGCATGGACTCAAAACACCTCTAGCCCAGAGATGCACCCACCTACTTAACACACCCAGGGAAACAAACCTCAAGTCAGAACACCTGTCAGATTTATATCACACCAAATCAGCACCAACCACCCACAGTCACACACAAACATATAAAGAACACTAATCATATAAAGAGCAACACACAAACATATAAAGAACACTAATCATATAAAGAGCAACAAGGCCTTCACACACCAAAACAGCAAACAAACACACGCACACACACAAGTACACACACATTCCTGCTTAATTCCTGATTGGTTGTTGTCAGCCTGCTTATGGGTACCCAGGTTGTCTCCTTCCCTCAGGATGATTGACATGCTTTCATTCAGAAGCTTTTACATGTAAGCTCTTACACTCTCACATGTATTCAGTGATGGGAAGGACAAGAAAAGGAGCCAGGGCCAGAAGCTTCCATTCTCTTTGGGAGGAAGATTCCAGGCTACTTGCTGACATGGCTGCCGGTGTAGCCAATGGAGGTTCCCTTTGCCCAAGCCCACAGCTGTTTCTTACTCCTGATATGGTGAGCTCACTAGAAACGTGTGCTTCCTAGTCCTTTCCTTTCGAATACATCACATTCTCATCTCTGCTGAATAATTCTGGCCCTCGGTGTCCACTTCCATCCATTGGGTTATCTTTGCATACTAGCTTCAGGCTTGAGGCCCTTCGAATCCTATGTCTCAGTTAGCCTGGAAGTGTGGCCTAGCCCCTGGGTCTGTGCATTTTTGGGACTGAGGATCCATTGCAATTTTGTCTCAGAACTACCTGGAGGTTGGCAGGGATAGAGGACAGCAG
This sequence comes from Taxidea taxus jeffersonii, assembly GCA_003697995.1. Taxonomy (NCBI): domain Eukaryota; kingdom Metazoa; phylum Chordata; class Mammalia; order Carnivora; family Mustelidae; genus Taxidea; species Taxidea taxus. Next base: position 15,754 of record RCUC01041046.1, on the reverse strand, counting down.
AGGCTGGTCCAGAGGTATTCAGGGACACATGGTCACATTGCTGAAGCCAAAAGAAAGGAAAAACAAGTGTCCGATTTGTTTCATTCTCAAGGGAATGGACGACATTGGCCCTCCTACGGAGATTCTCCTAAGCTTGCTGAATTTCCAACATTCCCTTGTTTCACACTGGTGGCCTATGGAGCAGTCACTCACACAGCCAGGACTCAGTGGTCGCTGGCATGTTTCTCTTGTATTCCTGTGCCCGGTGACAACAGTCAGTGTCAGATATAGCCAAGGAATCTGCTGCCCTTTCTTGAGACTGCATGCTGCTTAGCTGTGTGGAGTATGTAGTGTTATGGCTGGCCAGCTTGATCTACTCTTTGACTCACTCTGATACCTCCGTTCTGAAGACCAGAGGGCGAGGGCAGGCAGACTATTCTGCTGGTCCCGGTGAGGGCTCTTTGGGAGCATTCAGTGAATATTGACCAAAGGCCCAGTTGCAAACCCAGGAGCTTCCAGAGAGAAGAGTCATCACCTTTCCCTGAATGACTGCTGTTTCTTATCCCTGGCCTGAAGGGCAGGAGAAATATATGAGGAGAGACAAGGTCTCTCTCTTTCTAAAAGAAGAATGGAAGCCTCTTGCTGACCAACTCTCTGGTGGAGCCCATGGAGAAATCCCTGTGCCCAAACCCAGAGTGATTTCTTAGACTGGACAAAGACAACTTGTTGGGAGACTGGGCTAGTGGTTCCATTCTGAATATCATTGATTTGTTTGAGAGAGACAGAAGGAGAGAGGGCATGAAACCTACACCCATATGCTACACCGGGAGCACAATCTTATGGCATACACCATACCCACACCACACATACACAGGGCAAACACATATACACTGGATTTACACGTCACCCAGAAAACACACAGAATACACAGCATGCACAGCACACCTACATGACACACACACGAATGCAAATGACGACCCTGTCACCAAACGCAGTGGTCAGACACAACATACACCATTGGGTGTCATTTGTGACATACCCAGGACTCTCCCAGAACACAAGTAGCACAAGCCTATCAAGGAATCATAGAAAACATTCCCATTTTCACCACAAACACAAAAGCACACACTCACAATGTGTGGAACACACACAATGCACGCCACACAACTCCTCTACACACGCCCATCCAAAACCATCCACAGGAGACATACAACCATACACACACAATCCATTGACCCCAATTCCAACAAATCACACCCAAAACACCCTATACAAGCTACCCATATAGATTACCTGCACGGAACATCGATAATACACACAAACAGAAAGAAGGCACACAGAGCCCAAAGCCTGCCGAAACTCACACGCACAACAGACAGCACCTTACTACTTCACGGATGACACGTTCCCCTCACCTACACCTCTCAGATACATGCCACGTACCTGTCACACATTCCATTTGGTGCTACCTAATTCCCTCAGAGGGGTAGAAACCAGCATGCTCCCCTGAGGCCATTCCCAAAATCTTGGCCCCTCTGGCAAAAAGCCCAAGGCCTGAGGAACTGGGTGACTCTCAACCTCAATTCAGGCCTTCAGTGAGCCCTTCCCTGCGCTGACAGATTCCACATGCCTTATGGCTAAGACTTAACACTAACTCTAGCCCTAACCCTAACCCTAAGCCTAGTTTGGGTGATCAGATTTCTGAAATCAGAGGAATGGTCCAGGAAACTATCAGATGGGACCCCCTGAAATGCATCACATAATTTAGTCTGATCCCTGAAGGAAACCATGGCATTTAGAAGTATGCTTAACCTTCACAGGGAGACACACCTGCATGCATCCCTCAGGCCACCCCCACCTTAGGCCACCCGTAGAACCACAATCCAGGCGTCTAAGGATCCTTCAGACACACATCCTCAACTGAGCCATAGGAGAGACCACAGCAGTGTCGGCAGACTGGGGATGCCATGCCCCTAGGACCTAACCCTGACCCTAGGTTGGGTATTTATGCATCCGTCCCCAGAGGACTCACTCCCATGGCTTCCAGATTATGGACCCCTTATTCACCTCAAAGGACTCTGGTTGTCACACAAGAGAAAACTGTGCCATTTGGCCCTCTGCAGAATGCTCATTGAGGGAGAAATCACCATGCAACCCAAAGGTACCCACAACTTCCGAGGACACCCTGACCACAATACCAGAGCCTGTCCAGACACCAGAGTAATGCCCATAGCTTCAATCTGCACTGACCCATCGGGCCTGCCATTATCCCACGACAAATTCCTAACCCTAGGTTGGGTGCTTAGGCCTGGGTCAGAGGTCTACCACCTAATTCCTCCAATTGAAGGGAATATCAGACTCACTATAGGACACAGCCCCTCAGCCAGGAGGAAACTATTTCATTCGATGCTCCCTAAAACCCTCAGAGCGGTAGAAATCAGCATTCCTCCCAGGCCAAAAGCCCAGGGCTGGAGGAGCCTCCTTACTCAGGGCATCAATTCAAGCCTTCTGTGAGCCCTCTTCTATGCTGGCAAATTCGATTTCCCTTGTTCCTAATATGTAACTCTAACTCTAACCCTAATCCTAACCCTAACCCTAACCCTATACCTAGGTTGGGTGATCAGGCTTCTGAAATCGGAGGAATCGCCCAGAAACCTATCAGATGGGGGACCCCTGACATGGACCGCAAAATTTCCTCTGATCCCAGGTAAAACACATGACATTTAGAAGTATGGTTAACCCCCAGAACGAGACAAACCGGCATGTATGCTTCGGGCCACTTGCCACTTAGGAGGCCCACAGGAACACAATCCAGGCATCTAACGATCCTACAGGAAGACACCCTCAACTCAGCCATAGTGGGAGAGCACAGCAGTATCAGCAGAGTGGGGATGACATGCCCCTAGGAACTAACCCTAACCTTAGGTTGGGTATTTTGGATTCCGTCCCCATAGGCCTGGCCCCATAGCCATCCAGTTTTGAGACCCTTTATTCACAACAAAGGACTCTGACTTCCACCAACGTGGAAACTGTACTATTTGGCACTGTGCAGTACGTTCCTGGCGGGAAAACGATGCATGCATCCCCTGGCCTCTCTCACCTTTGGAGGAACCCGAGGCCAAAATCCCGGAATCGGACACGCTGCCAGAACAATGCCCTCAACTCAGTCCTCTAGAATGCCTGCCCTCATACTGGCCCATCTTGCCTGCTATGCTCCCGGAACCGAACCCTAACCCTAGTTTGGACTTTCAGACCCTGGACCGTAAAGGGCTGACACCCAAGTCCTCCCATTGATGGGAGCATCACACTGACCGCAGGTCTCAGCCTCTCAGTCAGGAGGAAACCGTTTCATTTGGTGCTATCTAATACATCAGAGTGGTAGAATCCAGCATGCTCCCCTGAGGCCATTCCCAACATCTTTGCCTCTCCAAGCAAAATGCCTAAGGCCTGAGGATCCTCGTGACTCCCAGCCTCAATTCAGGCCTTTGGTGAGCCCTTATCTGCGCTGGCAGATTCCACATGCCTTATGGCTGAGACACAACCCTAACCCTAACGATAACCCTCGGCCCAGTTTGGGTGATCAGATTTCTGACATCAGAAGGATGGTCGAGAAACCCACTGAATGGGACCCCTGACATGCACAGCATAATTTCGTCTGATCCCTGGAGGAAACCATGACATTTAGTAGTATGCTTAACCTGCACAGGGTGAAACACCTGCATGATTCCCTTAGGCCACCTCCACTTTAGGTGACCCTTAGGACCACAATCCAGGCATCTAAGGATTCTTCAGACAGACATACTCAACTGAGCCAAAGGGAGAGGCCACAGCAGTACTGGCAGACCAGGAATCCATGCCCCTAAGACCTATCCCTAACCCTATGTGGGGTATTCATGCATCCTTCCCCAGAAATCTGGCTCCCTAGCATTCCAGATTGGGTACCCTTTATTCACCTCACAGGACTCTGGTTGTCACACACAAGAGAACTGTGCCATTTGGCCCTGTGCAGAATCCTTACTGAGGGAAAAATATACATACACCACAAAGGCACCCACATCTTTGGAGGACCCCCTGTCCACAATACCAGAGTATACCCAGACACCAGAGTAATGCCCTAAACAGCGCTATGGAAGCTGAGATCTGCACAGATCCAATGGGCCTGCCATTATCTCATGAAAAATCCTAACCCTAGGTTGGGTGCTTAGGTCTGGTCAGAGTTCTGCCACATAATTCTTCCAATTGAAGGGGATATCAGACTCACCCTAGGACTCAGCCTCTCAGCCAGGAGGAAACTGTTTCATTTGATGTTACCTAGTACCCTCAGAGTGGTAGAAACCAGCATACTCCCCTGAGGTCCTTCCCAGCATCTTTGCCCCTCAAGGCCAAAAGCCCAAGTGCGGAGGAGCTTCCTGACTCCTGGCCTCAATTAAGGCCGTGGGTGATCCCTTATGTACACTGGCAGATTCAATCTGCCTTGTCCCTAAAATGTAACAATAACGTTAACCCTAACCCTAAGCCAGCCAGCCCTATAACTAACCCTATCGCTAAGTTCGGTGTTCAGGCTTCTGAAATCAGAGAAATTGTCCAGAAACCCATCACATGGGCGACCAGTGACCGGCACTGCAAAATCTCCTCTGATCCCAGGAGGAACACACGACATTTAGAAGTATGGTTAACCCCCAGAGCTAGACAAACCAGTATGCACCCCAGGACCAACCCCAGCTTAGGTGGCCCCCAAGACCACGATGCAGGCATCTAACATTCCTGCAGGCAAACACCCTCAACTCTGCTATAGTGGGAGAGCACAGCAATATCAGCCGGGCGGGGATAACATGCCACTACAAACTAACCCTAACCCTAGGTTGGGTATTTTGGCTTCTGTCCACATAGGCCTGGCCACGTAGCCATCCAGATTGGGGACCTCTTATTCACAATACAGGATTCTGCCACCAACGTGGGAAGTGTACCATTTGGCACTGTGCAGTACCATCTTGGCAGGAGAATCCTGCATGCCCTCTCTCACCTCTCACACCTTTGGAGGACCCCCTGACCAAAATCCCAGAATCGAACGTGCTGCCAGAACAATGCTTTCAACTTATCCCTCTGGAAAGCCTGCACTCTCACTGGCCCATCAGGCATGCCAGGTTCACAGAACCGAACTCTAACCCTATGTTGGCCTTCAGGTTCTGGACCATAAAGGGCTGACGCCCAAGCCCTCCCATTGATGGGAGCATCACACTGACCACAGGATTCAGCCTCTCATTCATGAGGAAACCGTTTCATTTGGTGCTATCTACTACCCTCAGAGCGGTAGAAACCAGCATGCTCCCCTGAGGCCATTCCCACCATCTTTGTCTCTTCAGGAAAAGTGCACTAGGCCTGAGGAACCTCATGACCCCTGGCCTCAATTCTGGACTTTGTTGAGCCCTTATCTGCGCTGGCAGATTCCACATGGCCACAGAGCGTGTTCTCCCAATGTACTTTTTAGAAGCCTCCAAAAAGTGCCATGTATTTCTTTCCCAGTTTCCCAGCAGTCTGGAGACCGTCTGTGAACTATCTACTTTCCTGAAGGGAGAAGCAATTTCAAGGTGTGGAAGAAGATGTGCAAATGAAGGCCTCTCTACTGTCTGAGCACACTGGGAAGAGGTTATCACGCAATGAACGTGCTCTTTCGGGGATAAGGCATTTTTCACCAAGTGTAAGAAATATGAGGAACCTGCTATAAGCACATAACCCAGGTTTGGCGAATCGCAGCACGATGCCAGTGTCAACCACTATGCTGATGCAAGAAAACAGCCTCTTGGATCCCGCATGTGTGTGGTAGCATTAGGGATTGCCTAAAGCTTTACTCTCAAAATGAAGAAGCTATTGGCCAGGATCTTGCTGCACAAAAGTGGAAGTGTTAAGTTACCTGCTGAATTACACCGTCTCCTGAATGTACGTGTCGGGTGTGATAGCGTTTTCCCAGAGAAACAGCACTGAGGCCAAAGTGCCCCACACATATCCCTAGTGAACTGCTTTAGTGACGTTGCAGGACCACAGAAAGTGTTCTCCCAACGTACTTTTTAGAAGCCTCAGAAAAGTGCCATGTACTTCTTTCCTAGATTTCCAACTGTCCGAGACCATCTGTGTAGTATCTTCTTTCCTGAAGGGAGAAGCAATTTCAACGAATGGAAGAAGATGCACAAATTAAGGCCTTTCTCCTGTCCCAGCACACTGGGAAGAGGGTATGGTACAATGAATGTGCTCTTTCAGGGATAGGGCATTTTTTTGCCAAGTGAAAGAAATGTGAGGAACCTGCTAAGCACATAACCCAGGTCCCGCAAATCTCAGCACCATTCCAGTGTCAACCACTATGCTGATGCAAGAAAACAGCCTCATGGATCCCGCAAGTGTGTGGTAGCATTAGGGGTTGCCTAAAGCTCTACTCTGAGAATGAAGATGCTATCAGCTAGGATCTTGCTGCAAGAAAGTGGAAGTGTTATGTGTACATGCTGAATTACACTGTTTCCTGAACTTAAGTGTCAGGTGTGATAGCGTTTACCCTGAGAAACAGCTCTGAGGCCAAAGTGCCCCACACATATCCCTAGTGAACTGCTGTAGTGACGTCGCATGGCCACAGAGTGTGTTCTCCCAATGTACCTTTTAGAAGCCTCAGAAAAGTGCCATGTACTTCTTGCCCAGTTTCCCAGGTGTCCGGAGACCATCTGGGTAGTATCTTCTTTCCTGAAGGGAGAAGCAATTTCAACGAATGGAAGAAGATACACAAATGAAGGCCTTTCTCCTGTCCCAGCACATTGGGGAGAGGGTATTGTGCAATTAATGTGCTCTTTAGTGCATAGGGCATTTTTCGCCAAGTGAAAGGAACCTGCTAATCACATAACCCAGGTCCAGCGAATCTCAGCACCATGCCAGTGTCAACCACTACGCTGATGCAAGAAAACAGCCTCTTCAGTCACGCACATGTGTGGTAGTGTTAGGGATTTTCAAAAGCTTTACTCTGAGAATGAAGATGCTATCAGCCAGAATCTTGTTGTAAGAAAGTGGAAGTGTTAAGTTATGTGCTGAATTACACCGTCTCCTGAATGTACGTGATGGGTGAGATAGCATTGACCCTGAGAAACAGCACTGAGCCCTTTAGGGTCCAGAGCCTGAAAGCCCAACCTAGGTTTAGAGTTCAGTTCCGTGAGCATGGCAAGACCGATGGGCCAGTGGCAGGGCAGGCTTTCCAGAGGTCTGATTTGAAAACATTGTTCTGGCAGCCTGTCCAATTCTGGGATTTTTGTCAGGGGGTCCTTCAAAGGTGTGAGAGGCGAGAGGAAGCATGCAGGATTCTCCCACCAGGAAGGTACTGCACAGTGCCAAATGGTACATGCTCCACATTGGTGGCAGTCAGAGTCCTGTGTTGTGAATAAGGGGTCCCCAACCTGGATGGCTACACGGCCAGCCCTATGCGGACTGAAGCCAAAATACCCAACCTAAGGTTAGGGTTATTTCGTAGGGGCATCATATCCCCGCCCTGATGATATTGCTGTGCTCTCCCACTATGTCTGAGGTGATGGTGTGTGCCTGCAGGATCGTTAGACGCCTGGATCGTGGTCCTGGGGGCCGCCTAAGCTGGGGTTGGCCCAGGGGTTCTTACTGGTTTGTCTCGCTGTGGGGGTTAACCATACTTCTTAATGTCATATGTTCCTCCTGAGATCAGAGGAAATTTTCTGGTGCAGGTCCTGGGTCCTCCATCTAATGGGGTTCTGGACAATTCCTCCGATTTCAGAAGCCTGATCCCCAAACCTTGCATAGGGTTAGGGATAGGGTTAGGGTTAGCGTTAGCGTTAGGATTAGGGTTACGTCTTAGGGATAAGGTAGATAGAATCTGCCAGAGTAGATAAGGGCTCACCCAAGGCCTGAATTGAGGCCGCAAGTCAGGAGGCTCCTCGCGCCCTGGCCTTTGGCCTTTAGGGGCAAAGATGGCGGGATGACCTCATGTGATCATGCTTGCTTCTACCGCTCTGAGGGTAATAGACAGCACCAAATGAAAAGGTTCACTCCTGAGAGGCTGAGACGTGCCCTCAGTGTGATGCTACCTTCAATGGAAGGACTTGGGTTTCAGCCCTTTAGGGTCCAGAGCCTGAAAGCTCAAGCTAGGGTTAGGGTTCGGTTCTGGCAGCATTGCAGTCCGGATGGGCCAGTGCGAGGGCAGGCTTTCCAGGGGGCTGAGTTGAAGGCATTATTCTGGCAGCACGTCCGATTCCGGGATTTTGGAAAGAGGGTCCCCCAAAGGTGGATGAGGAGAGAGGGGCATGCAGGATTCTCCCGCCAGGAGGGTACTGCACAGTGCCAAATGGTACAGTTTTCATGTCGGTGGAAGTCAGAGTCCTGTGTTGTGAATGAGGGTTTTCCATTCTGGATGGCTTCGGGGCCAGGCCTATGGGGAACGAAGCCAAAATACCCAACCTAGGGTTAGGGTTAGGTTGTAGGGGCATGGTATCCACGGTCTGCTAGCACTGCTGTGGTCTCTCCCTATGGCTCAGTCGAGGATGTGTGTCTGAAGGATCCTTAGGCGCCTGGATCGTTGTCCTAAGGGTCGCCTATGCTGGGGGTGGCCTGAAGGATGCATGCAGGTGTGTCTCCCTGTGGTGGTTAAGCATATTTCTAAATTTCATGGTTTCCTCCAGGGACCAGACGAAATTATGTGGTGCACGTCAGGGGTCCCATCTGATGGATTTCTGGACCATTCCTCTGATTTCAGAAATCGGATCATCCAAACTAGGGATAGGGTTAGGATTAGGGTTAGGGTTATGGTTATGTCTTAGCCATAAGGCATGTGGAATCTCCCAGCTGAGATAGGGGCTCACTAAAGGCCTGAATTGAGGCCAGGAGGCAGGAGGCTCCTCAGGCCTTGGACTTTTTGCCTGGAGGGGAAAGTTGGTGGGAATAGCCTCAGGGGCGATGCTGGTTTCTACTGCTCTGAGGGTATTAGATAGCACCAAATGAAAGAGTTTCCTCCTGACTGCGAGGCTGAGACTTGCAGTCAGTGTGATGCTCCCAAAAATAGGATGACTTGGGTGTAGACCTTTAGGATCCAGACCCCGAAACCCAACCTAGGGTTAGGGTTCGGTTCCAGGAGCATGGAAGGCTCGATGGGCCAGTGCGAGGACAGGCTATCCAGAGGGCTGAGTTGACGCCATTTTTCTGGCAGCGTGTTCGACCCAGGGATTTTGGTCAAAGGGTCCTCCAAAGGTGGTAGAGGTGAGAGGGGTCATTCAGGATTCTCCTGCCAGGTGGGTACTGCACAGTGCCAAATGGTACACTTTCCATGTTGGTGGCAGTCAGAGTCCTGTGTTATGAATAAGGATTCACCCAATTCGCCCCAATCTGGATGGCTACAGGGCCAGGCCTTTGGGGAAGGAAGCCAAAATACCCAACCTAGGCTAGGATTAGTTCCTAGGGGCATATTATCCCCCTCTGCTGATACTGCTGTGCTCTCCCACTATGGCTGAGTTGAGGGTGTGTGCCTGCAGTATTGTTAGATTCTTGGATCGTGGTCCTGGGGCCCTCCTAAGCTGGGGGCGGCCTGAGGGATGAATGCAGTTTTGTCTCACTCTGTGGGTTAACCATACTTCTAAATGTCAAGTGTTCCTCGTGGGATCAGAGGAAATTTTGCGGTGCAGGTCACGGGTCCCCCATCTGATGGGTTTCTAGACAATTCCTCCGATATCAGAAGCCTGATCACCCAACCTAATGATAGGGTTAGGGATAGGGTTAGGTTTTGGGTTAGGTTTACGGTTAGGGTTATGTTTTAGGGACAAGGCAGACCGAATCTTCCAGCGTAGATAAGGGTTCACCGAAGGCCAGAATTGGGGCCGGGAGTCAGGAGGCTTCTCCGACTCTAGGCTTTTGGCCTGGGGGGCAAAGCTGGCGGGTTGGCCCCAGGGGAGCATGCTGGTTTCTACCGCTCTGGGAGTATTAGATATTAGCGAATGAAACAGTTTCCTCCTGGCTGAGAGACTGAGGTCTAGGGTGAGTCTGATGTTCCCTTCAATGGGAGGAAATAGGTGACAGACCGCTGACCCACACCTAAGCACTCAACCTAGGGTTAGGAATTTGTCATGGTATAATGGCAGGCCCAATGCGTCACTGCAGATATAAGCTCCCAAAGCACTGTTTAGGGTATTACTCTGGTGTCAGGGCAGGATCTGCTATTGTGATCCGGGGGTCCTCCGCAGGTGTGGGTGCCTTTACGGTGCATGGAGTTTTCTCACTCAATGAGGATTCCGCACAGGGCCAAATGGCACTGTTTTCTTGTGCGTGGCAACCAGAGTTCTGTGAGGTCAATGAGAAGTCCCCAATCTGGAAGGAGAGGGTGCCAGACCTCTGTGGATGGATGCATGAACATCCAACCTAGGGTTAGAGTTAGGTCCTAGGGGCATGGCATCCCTGGTCTGCCGACACTGCTGTGTTCTCTCCCTAAGGCTCAGTTGAGTATGTGTGTCCAAAGGATCCTTAGACACTTGGATCGTGGTCTTAAGGTTTACCAAAGGTGGGGGTGCCTTGAGGGAAGCATACAGGTGTGTCTCCTTTTGTGGGTTAAGCATTCATCTAAATGTGTTGGTTTCCTCCAGGGATCAGACGACATTATGCAGTGCATGTCAGGGGTTCCCATCTGTTGGGTTTCTGGACAATTCTTCAGATTTCAGAAATCTGATCACCAAAAATAGGCCTATGGTTAGGGTTAGGGTTAGGTTTATGGATAGGGTTATGTCTTAGTCATAAGCTATGTGGAATATGCCAGCCCATCTAAGGGCTCACCAAAGGCATGAATTGAGGGAAGGAGGCAGGACGCTCCTCAGGCCTTGGGCTTTTTGCCTGGAGGGGCAAAGATGACTGGAATGGCGTCAGGGGTGCATGCTGGTTTCTGCCACTCTGAGGGTATTAGATAGCACCAAGTGAAACAGTTTCCCTCTGACTGAGAAGCTGAGTCCTGTGGTCAGTGGGATGCTTCCATAAATGGGAGGACTTGGAGGCAGCCCTTTAGGGTCCACAGCCCGAAAGCCCAAACTAGGGTTAGGGTTTGATTCCTGGAGCATGGCAGGCCCGATGGGCCAATGCGAGGGCAGGCTTTCCAGAGGGCTGAGTTGAGGGCATTTCTTGGCAGCTTGTCTGACTCTGGGATTTTGGTCAGGGGGTCCTCCAATGGTGGGGGAGAGAGAGGGGGCATGCAGGATTCTCCCGCCAGGAGGGTACTGCACAGTGCCAAATGGTACAGTTTCCATGACGGTCGCAGTCAGAGTCCTGTGTTGTGAATAAGCGGTCCCCAATCTGAATGGCTCCCTGGTCAGGCCCATTGGGACGGAAGCCAAAATACCAAACCTAGGGTTAGGATTAGTTCTTAGGGGCATGTTATCCCCCTTCTGCTCATACTGCTGTGCTCTCTCACTATGTCTGAGTTGAGGGTGTGTGCCTGCACAATCCTTAGATGCCTGGATCGTGGTCCTGGGAGCCGCCTAAGCTGGGGTGGCCTGAGGGATGCATGCTGGTTTGTCTCGCTCTGGGGGTTAACCATACTTCTAAATGTCATGTGTTCCTCCTGGGATCAGACAAAATTTTGCGATGCAGATCACAGGTCCCCCATCTGATGGATTTCTGGACAACTCCTCTGATTTCAGAAGCCTGATCACCAAACCTAGGCATAGGGTTAGGGATAGGGTTGGGGTTAGTGTTATGTCTTAGGGAAAGGCAGATTAATCTGCCATAGTAGAGAAAGGCACACCGAAGTCCTTAATTGAGGCCAGGAGTCAGGAAGCTCCTCCGGCCTGGGTTTTTGGCCTGGACCTGCAAAGATGGCAGGAATGGCCTCAGGGGATCATGCTGGTTTCTATCGCTCTGTGGGTACTAGATAGCGCCAAATGAAACGGTTTCCTCCTGACTGAGAGGCTGAGTCCTGTGGTCAGTGTGATGCACCCATCATTGGGAGCACTTAGATGTAAACCTTTAGAGTCCAGAGCCTGAAAGCCCAACCTAGGGTTAGGGTTCCGTTTGAGAGCATGGCAGGCCGGATGGGCCTGTGCGAGGGCAGATTTTCCAGAGGACTGAGTTGAGGGCATTATTCTGGCAGCGGGTCCGATTCCAGGATTTTGGTCAGGGGTTCCTCCAAAGGTGGGAGACGCGAGAGGGGGCATGGATGATTCTCCCCATCATAGGGTACTGCACAGTGCCAAATGGTACAGTTTCCATGTCAGTGGCAGTCATAGTCCTGTGTTTTTAATAAGGGGTCCCCAGTCTGGATGGATAAGGGACCAGGCCTATGGGGATGGAAGCCAAAATACCCAACCTAGGGTGAAGGTTAGGTCCTAGGGCCATGGTATCCCCACTCTGCTGATACTGCTGTGCTCTCCCACTATGGCTGAGTTGAGGGTGTGTGCCTACAGGATCGTTAGATGCCTGTATTGTGGTCCTTTGGTCCGCCTAACTGGGGGTGGCCTGAGGGATGCATGCTGTTTTGTCTTGCTCTGCAGGTTAATCATACTTCTAAATGTCATGTGTTCCTCCTGGGATCAGAGGAAATTTTACAGTGCAGGTCACGGGTCTACCATCTGATTGGTCTCTGGACGATTCCTCCAATTTCAGAAGCCTAATCACCCAACCTAGGCATAGGTTTAGGGTTAGAGTTAGGGATAGGGTTAATGTTAGGGTTATGTCTTAGGTACAAGGCAGATCCAATCTGCCAGCATAGTTAAGGGCTCACCCAAGACCTGAATTGAAGCAGGGAGTCATGAGGCTCCTCGAGCCCTGGGGTTTTTGCCTGGAGGGGCAAGGTTGGTGGGAATGGCCTCAGGGGAACATGCTGGACTCTAACGCTCTGAGGGTATTAGGTAACATCGAATGAAACAGTTTCCTCCTGGCTGAGATGCTGAGGCCTAGGGTGGGTCTTATATTCCCTTCAATTGGAGGAATTGGGTGGCAGATCTCTGATCTAGGTTTAAGCACCCAACCTAGTGTTAGGAATTTTTCATGGTGTAATGGCAGGCTCGATGGGTCACTTCACATATAAGCTCCCGGAATGCTGTTTTGGGCATTACTCTGGTGTCCGTGGTGGGTCTGGTATTGTGATCAGGGTGTCCTACGAAGGAGTGGGTGCCTTTAAGGTGCATGGTGGTTTCTCCCTCAATGAGCATTCTGCATAGGGCCAAATGGCACCGTTTTCTTGTGTGTGTCAACCAGAGTCCTGTGAGGGGAATAAGGAGTCCCCAATCTGGAGGGTGAGGGAACCAGTACTCTGGGGATAGATGCATGAATACCCAACCTAGGGTTAGGATTAGGTCCTTAGGGCATGGCGTTCCCGGTCTGCCTGCAGTGCTGTGGTCTCTCCCTATGGCTCAGTTGAGGATGTGTGTCTGAAGGATTCTTCGGTGCCTGGATCATGGTCCTTTGTGCTGCTGACGGTGGGGGTGACCTGAGAAATGCATGCAGGTGTGTCTCCCTGTTCGGGTAAATTAAGCATACTTCTAAATGTCATGTTTCTCCTTGGATTAGAGGATATTTTGTGGTCAGGTCTGGGATCTCCCATCTAATGATTTTCTGGAGGATTCCTCAGATTTCAGAATCCTGATCACCTAACCTTGGCATAGCGTTAGGGATAGGGTTAGGGTTAGTTAGGGTTAGGGTTAGGGTTATGTATTAGGGACAAGGCAGATCGAATCTGCCTGGGTAGATAAAGGCTCACCCAAGGCCTGAATTGAGGCCGGGAGTCAGGAGGCTCTTCTGGGCCTAGGTTTTTGGACTGGAAGGGCAAAGATGGCGGGAATGGCTTCAGAGGAGCATGCATGTTTCTAGTGCTCTGACGGTATTAGATAGCACCGAATGAGACTTTTTCATCCTGGCTGAAAGTCTGAGCCCTGGGTTGAGTCTGATGTTCCCATCAAAGGAAGGATTATGGTGCCAGACCCCTGACCCAGGGCTGAGCACCGAACTTAGGGTTAGGATTTGATGGTGGGAGAATGGCATGCCGACGTGTCAGTTCAGAGCTAATCTTCCCAGAGGGCTGTTGAGGGCATTATTCTGGTGTCCCGTCAGGCTCCAGGATTGCAGTCAGGGGATCCTCAGAAGTTGTGGGTTGCTTTTGGGTGCATGGAGGTTTCTCCCTCAATGAGGGTTCTGCACTGGGTCAGATGGTACAGTTTCCTTGTGTGTGGCAAGCAGATCCAGTGAGGTGAACAAGGGGTTACCAATCTGGAGGGTGAGGGTGTCAGACCGCTGGGGAGAGATGCCTGAATACCCAACCTAGAGTTAGGGTTAAGTCCTAGGGGCATGGCATCCCTGGTCTGCCGGCATTGCTGTGGTCTCTTCCTATGCCTGAGTTGATGTTTTTCTGAAGGATGGTTAGACGCCTGGAGGGTACTGCAAAGGTGCAAATGGTACAGTTTCCATGTCGTTGGCAGTCAGAGTCCTGTGTTGTGAATAAGGGGGTCCCCAATCTGGATGGATAGGGGGCCAGGCCTATGTGGGCGGCAGCTAAAATACCCAACCTTGTGTTACATTTAAGTCATAGGGCCATATCAGCCCCGTTTTGCCCGCATTGAGGTGATCAATACCAATGATTGAGTTTAGGGCACATGTCTGTTGGATCCTCAATCTCTTGGTTCGTGATTTCCAGGGACGCCTGATAAGCGGTGGTCTCAGGGACACATGCATATTTCTCCCGCTCTTTGGGTTCAGCACATTTCTAACTGGCATGTTTCACTCCTGGGTTCCCATGTAATTATGGGGTCCAACTCAGCTCTCCCCCCATCTAATTTGATAAGGGGCCACGCCTCGGAGAACGAAGTCTGAATCCTCAACCTCGGCTTAGTTAGGGTAAGTGTTAGGGATAAGATTATGTCCTAGGTACTAGGCATAATGGAACTCCCAGTGCAGATATGGCTTCACCCAAGGGCTGAGTTGATGGAAGGAGTCAGAAGCTTCATCAGATCCTGGACTTTTGGCCTGGAGGGGCAAATTGGCAGTAATGCCATCTGGGGAGCGTGCTGGACTCCTCCGCTTTAAAGAATTTACCACCAAATGAAACTGTTTCTTCCTGGCTGAGAGGGTGAATCCTGCGTTGAGTCTCATGCTTCTGTGAGGAATTAGGGAGCAATTAGGGCCAGGTGTCTGAGGTCCAGTGCTTGTACACCCAACCTAGTGTTTGGGCTAAGTGCATAGTACTGTACTTAGGCTTCTAGAACGTATCTTAGAAGAGAATGGTTGGCGGTTGTCCGAATTGTCTTCATCTATTGAAAAAGCTTCAAACATTAGGGAGGAAGTTTCCATAGGGACGGACTCTAGACAACTTTGAAACTATAGAAAGATGGAAACTGTTGGAAGTCACTATGTTGAAGCATAAAGAGTTATGTACAGGGTCCTAGGTTAGGGCTTCTACACGTTTATTGGAAGAGCCCTCTGTCCTCATGACATATGTTCTTGGTTGCAAGATACACTCTGAACCACCAGGATTGTCTGAGCACATAGCATTTTCCTAATGCATTAACATACACTCCCTTTCTTTTTCCTGCAGTCATGCTTCTTATGGCACTTCCTTCAGAGTCCGCACCTACTTCGGGGATGTGCTTCCACCGTTCAGTGAAGGAGGTGTTAGTCCTTTGTTCTGTGTCATAATCAAGGAGCTCCCACATCACACTACCATGCATTCTACTCAGAGTGGCAGGATGAGGGTTAGGAAAAGGTACTTACCTAGCAGTGTCTTTCTCAGAGTCAGGCTATCTCACCGAGCGGGTACGTG
>RCUC01041033.1:0-10408 GCA_003697995.1 Taxidea taxus jeffersonii | reverse complement strand
TATACTTAGTTTTTAGTTACATAAGTTCCATGCACAATAGAAACTTTTCAGGATAATTCTCAAGTTTCAAGAAGTGCTTTCAAGTTTCAAGTGTTCAAGTTTCAAGAAGTTTTGTTTTGCCTTGTGGCATATGAGTTATGTTCGAATAGGTATTTTTGTTTATATCTATTCTTATATTCAAATATTTAATGCATTTATAACTTTATGATAGTTTTCGACTGCTACCTTTGGGATCCCATTACTCCTAGAGACACTGAACACTTGGGTATATAAGATGACAAAGCTGCTGGAAATATTTATCAAAGTCCCATTTACAGACTCCTTAACATATAGGCTTACTCAACCTTAGTTTCATTGATGGCATGGTGCAGAGCTCTCTGATTCATTCCTTCAACTCCTTTTCACAATTTCCAAAGTCCAGGTTCTGGAAAGCAATGCAAAGTCTGTGTTACTTTTGCCCTAGGCTGCCCAGGCCTCTACTCTTGCTCTGTCATCTGCTTTTTCCTTCTTTTCTTTAATTAGACCTGCTTAGAGTTAGTTAGGGTTCATATAACCTTGCAGTAAAAATTTCCGTCTGTCAAAAAGGTATGGAGAAGCAAGCCTGAATATTTAGCATTTTTTTTTCCCCAAAGTGAATATGCATCTGGACAGGAAACACAATTCGATAAGTACTGATTGAAGGGAGAACAGGAAAAAGCAGGCTATAACATTTACAACCCTGATATCACTATGCCACTCATTGGGCCCCTTACTGAGTCCCAGTCAACAGCAAGATCACCAGCATTGTGGTCCTGGAGTTCAAGGAGGACATCAGTATCAAAGTTATGCTCCCCGAGGTCCTAAATATGTGTGAAGAATGGATAATGGTGAGTCACCCACATAACTGTTGGACAGTCAATTAGAGATGTGTGATTTTAGTCAGGCTTGCAAGTGAGTGTACAGAAAGCAGTCTCAGAAGTGGATGTCCAGCAGTGCCATGGATCAGTGTTGGTGCTGGAGGAAGTCATTGAGAGGATGTGACTGCTGGGCGACTCCAGAACTGGACGCAGGCAACTGGAGACTCCTCATTCCAGTCCTTGGAATGTCCACTCTGCCCACTGTTCCTACAATGGGAGCCATTTTCAAGGACATAGCCTTGAAAGGGTAGGATGTTGTTGAGATCATTTGGACTGTATGTGATTGGATCCAGTTAGGGTATCTACTAAGTTTTTAAGATTCTGGTGGGTGGGTGCAGAGGTCTACTTGTCTTACCATTTCCTATGACAAGCCTTGTAAGTATGTTCCCTTGCTTTTTAAACTGCCGCCTAATAATCTGGAGTGGTCTTTCCTTTTCTTTGTTCTCTCCTTGCCCTTGGTGTTTGGGGGCCAGTTTGTGAACCAACAGTTGGCCAGTGGAGAGAAAGCCAGATACAAGAGCAGACAGATTAACTTCCTTTGAACAATCTTTGGTACAACTCAGAAGACGGAGACAAAACTATAGGGTGTGACTGGTTTGAAACCAGAAAAAGTACACTGTGGTTTGACTTCCAGTAAGTTTGAATTCATTACTAATTGCAGAGATGTCCAAGTCATTTATATACACATTGTCTCTCTTTTAGGTTCTTCAGCTGGGATCAGATATACTTCCTCAGTATAAGCAAGAAGCGCCAAAGACGCCACCACACATTATTTTACACTATTGTGCTTTTAAAACTACTTGGGATTGGGTGATTTTAATTCTTACCTTCTACACCGCCATTATGGTTCCTTATAATGTTTCCTTCAAAACGAAGCAGAACAACATAGCCTGGCTGGTGCTGGACAGTGTGGTGGACGTTATTTTTCTCGTTGACATTGTTTTAAATTTTCACACGACCTTTGTGGGACCTGGTGGAGAGGTCATTTCTGACCCCAAGCTGATAAGGATGAACTATCTGAAAACTTGGTTTGTGATCGATCTGTTGTCTTGTTTACCTTATGACATCATCAATGCCTTTGAAAATGTGGATGAGGTAAGTTTCTTTTTTTTCTGAATACTGTGGATCATATGTTTTGAGAAAATTAAGATAAAAGGAGTTTACAAATAATCCAAACTTCTTTTTAGCAACCACTTTTAGCCTTCACCCTACTTGCTGTAAATTATAATATTCAATGACTTTAATTTTCATCTGCTTCTTTTTCTTGATTTCTGGTTGATAATACCAATTACTAGGACAGTGGTTGTTGTTCAAAGTTGCGGTTTGAAGAAGTGGGGGTTGTGCTTGGAGGAGGTGGAAAAGAAGTAAACCAACAGCATTTGGGGGTCAAATAGAGTAATGAATTAAATAATTGATTAAAAGAGATGAAATAGATGCATTTTCTTTGGAAGACAGTAGTGTTCTATGCATCTATAGAACTTTTGACTCCTCCTCTCCAGATATACATGGTAGCAGTGCTTGAGTTAACTAAAAACAAAAACGACAACAACAACAACAAAAAACTTTTATGGAAAATCCTCAAATTTTTGCCTTTTTGATTTCTTCTTTATAGCCTTTGTTTTAAATTTTGTCTAAGTACATTTGTGGTTAGAGACTATCTTGGGTGACTTCTGATGTCTGGTCTAGTTCAAGGTTCTCTTCATTCAGTATTATCTGCACAACTAGAAATACTTAAAATGTGGGGGCACCTGGGTGGCTTGGTTGGTTGGGAAGATGACTCTTTGTTCCAGCTCAGGTCATGATCTCAGGGTTCTGGGATTGAGCGGTGCATTGGGCTCTGCATTCAGTGGGGAGTCTGCTTGAGGACTCTTTTTCTCCCCCCCTGTTCCTCCTCCTGCCTGCATATTCTCTCTTTCTAAAAAAAATAAATCTTAAAAGAATACTAAAAATGTGTAATATCTTTTTTTTAAAGATTTATTTATTCATCAGAGAGCGTACAAGCAGGGGGAGCAGCAGCGAGGTGGAGAAGCAGAGCAAGGAGTCCTATGTGGGACTCAATCCGAGGACCTTGGAATCATGACCTGAGCTGAAGGCAGACACTTAATCAACTGAGCCACCCAGGCATGCCTAAAAATGTGTAATATCTTAAAAGACCACTTCATGCAGAGTTTCCTAGCTTTTAACTTAATAGTGGATGATTTCCAACTTGCTACAGCAAGCTCATAGGATACAACCAAGATTCTCAACTAATAATGTAAAAAAGCATCAATATAGAATGCATCTATTATTAAAATGTGCTTGTAATGATGACATTACAAATTTAATTTCCCTAAAGATTCTACTCTGTCCTTGTAAACTGCTCAGATGGAAATCTCTACTATGTTGTTGTTACTCTGTGTATGTTGGGAGATAGTGACTTTTTTCCCATAAAATTTCTACACCTAATTAACTTTAATAATATTAAAAAAACTATTTCCCTGAAAGTTAAGTGTAGATACTGTGTTTTGATGTTGTATGCATTACTTTAAAAATTATGGAAAAAAGAGGAATTATGGTAAATTGTTTCCTAATTTCAGATTCCATTTACATAAGCTTTTAAAGGTAGATTTACTTCTTTCTTATTTACCTTCTGGAAGGCGTTGAAAGGAGTTCATTTTGAAAATGTGAAATATGGGGGCGCCTGGGTGGCTCAGTGGGTTAAAGCCTCTGCCTTTGGCTCAGGTCATGATCCCAAGGTCCTGGGATCGAGCCCCGCATCAGGCTCTCTGCTCAGTGGGAAGTCTGCTCCCTCCTCACTCTCTCTCTCTGTCTGCCTCTCTGCCTACTTGTGATCTCTGTCAAATAAATAAATAAAATCTTAAAAAAAAAAAAAAGAAAATGTGAAATATGATGAGATGATAAGCTGTGTGTATATTTCACTTCCTGTATGAATTAATATATTAAGATCAACATATGAAGATTTCAGTTATTTAGAACATAGTCATAAAGATTTTAATAACAATCAAAAGATTGGTTCAGCTTATACATAATACACTAAATATGTTACAAAATAATAAATGCATTTAACATAATGTATAAATAGATCAAGAGATCCTCAGCCTCATGCATATTAAAATGCAAAGTAAAACTACACACTATACTGACATACCATTTTCACTTTTCACACTGTTGTAATAAAAACTTTGTTAACACACTAGGTTGGTGAGTATGGTAGCTAAGAAGGTACACCACTTAGATCGTCCTTTGTGAAAACCTGCTGTCTGGAGCTCAATTCATAGCTTCCTGGAACCTCCTCTTGGTTTGGGAAAGCCAATTGTTAGCATCTTTTTTAAACTCAGCATTTAGTGAGTCATCACACTGTCCCTCTAGTAGCTTGAAACTGACCATCGTGGGAGTATTTACACTCAGAAAGCCCAAAATGCTGTAAATAAATGCTTTTCTTTTTCTTTTTACTTTGACTGACAGCTGCTACATTTTTTGATCTGCTGCAGTTCACAAACTGAAGCTATATTTTCCCCAGGCTACTTTTAGCCAGTAATTAAGGATGGTGGTAATATTATAATTTAGTCTACTCCTATTCAATGTAGAACTGCTCTCATGAGAAACTTTTGCTCTGGGGCTCCCCATTTACACGTGCTGTGGTCTAAGGCTGTTCTACTCAATCCTTCTTCACACGTGTCAGACCTACATTTTGGTCTGGAGGCTCCTACCTCCTCTGTTTGTCTGTCCTAGACCTTTCTCTCCGTAAAACCTGCACCCCTGACCCTGACTTGGCAGAACTCCATAGGGGACCTGAACTGAGTGATGGTATAGGTACTCTCATACATTGTTCAAGGAAGTATAAGTTGGTAAAACCTCTTTGAAGAAGGATTGACAATATCTCATTTTGAAAAAAAACAAAAACAAAACAAAAACTCTAGAGCGAGCCACTTTCAAATTATTTAGGGGGTTCTTTTGTTATTTGCTTCCATGTCTGCAAGAAAGATTATGTACCTACCTCTTGGTGTTTCAGTTTCAAAGGCCTTTGAGGTTGTAGCCCTTACTATGTCCATGTACTCTTCCTGTCGCCTCATTCTCACAATACAGGCATATCATCCTTTTGGGTCAAGAAATATTAGGTGGTTGCATCATTATGACTACAAATATGCTATTTATGGTGGGCTCTTAAACCTACTATGATTGTTTTCCTGCACTTTCCACTTTCCTGAGAGTTAATAAACAGCTGGATTTATTGTTTGCTTCGTTTTTTTGTACTTATCACTAATTCAAACTCTAAGCTCCCTGCCAGTTGTCTACATCCTCTCTCATTACATTGATGCAAGCAGTATTCGATCAACATCATTTTCTTTTTTTAAAAATTTTTATTATTTATTTATTTATTTTTTAAATATTTTATTTATTTATTTGACAGAGAGAGTGAGCACAGGAAGACAGAGTGGCAGGCAGAGGCAGAGGGAGAAGCAGGCTTCCTGCTGAGCAAGGAGTCCAGCATGGGACTCGATCCCAGGACCCTGGGATCATGACCTGAGCTGAAGGCAGCCGCTTAACCAACTGAGCCACCCAGGCGTCCCTCAACATCATTTTCTTAAACCTCTCTTTAGTGCCCCCTCCCACATGACTAACTTTGGGTAATTATAATATTCTAGGCTAGAGATAATTAGGATTTCTGATTCTTTACACGTGGCCTGTTCTCCTTTTGAAAGTTTGGTGTATCCTCTCTGCCCCAGAGTTCTGAGACTTTCTGATGATATGCCTTAGTGTGGGTCCATTTTCATCAGTTTGGCTCGGCATTGATGGTGGCCCTTTTCAGTCTGGCAAAGCATGTCTTCTGTCTTCATTTCTTTTTCCTATGATGATTATCTCCACCCTTCTTCCCCATTTTTTTTCTTGCTGGAGCTCCTTTTATTCAGATACTGTACCTTTTGGACTAGTCTTCTAATTTTCTTTTTCTCTTCTATCCTATTTTCCAATGCTTCCTATTTTTGCTATCTCATCTGGGGGATTTCCTCAACAGTATTTTCTCACTTTCTTTGTCTCTAATGATTGTTTGTGCTTAAAGTCTATTTGGCTTGATACTGCAGAGCTACATTAGTTTTCATATAGTATTTAGTATATATATTTCTACATTTTAAATTTTATTATAGATTATTATACTCTAGCTGTATCTTCTATAGGTAATATATAGATTCTGAGAGTATAACTGACAAGCTTAATCTGTATATTTATCAAGATTAATTGCATTTTGATTTACTTAGAGAATATTCTTTTCTAATTTAAAATGCTTTTTCTTTGCTTTTCTCTGTTTTTATTTCCTTTTTCTTTTTTTCTTTCATCTTTTGGATTGAGTTTTTTCTTTCATCTACTGGATTCCCTCCACTAGTTTGGAAGTTTTTTGTTAATTGATTACTCTTTACATTTTTATTTACTTTTATTTTTTTATTTTCTTTAAAGATTTTATTTATTTATTGAATAGAGAGAGAGAGAGAGATCACAAGTAGGCAGAGCAGCAGGCAGGTGGGGGAGTGAGCAGGATCCCTGCTGAGCAGAGAGTCCAATGTGGGGCTCGATCCCAGGACCCTGGGATCATGACCTGAGCCAAAGGCAGAGGCTTAACCCACTGAACCACCCAGGTGCCCCAATTTTAGCATCAACGTGTGGCTTATTAGTATCTTTACTTGTCTCCTAATTAGTATCTTGTCTCCTTTCACTTATTATTGTCTGGTATTTTGTGTCTATATTGTTTTTAACTTTCTTTTCTAATTAATATATTATTGTCTTATTTAATTCCAATACTTAATTAGATATACCCACATGTCTGCTAGTTTCTTTGATCACATTATTTTATATATTTTTGATTTTCTGCTGTTCAGTTCCTGTGGGTTTACTCTGTATTATCTGTTATATGACATCCAACTTTCTGGAACATAATTTTTCAGGGAAACCTTACTACATTATGTTAAAAAAATTCAACTGAGTAAATTTCAAAGATCATATTGGCTTTATTTGATGATTCATGAGTTGGGTAGCATCCCATCTAGCAAATAGAAAGGAGCTCTGAGGAGCTGTATAAAATAGAAGACTTTTATAGGCAGAAGAGGGCCAGACAAGGACATTATTAGGAGAGTGGGTTATTTCAGGCAAGTCACCTTCCTTTAGGACAGGCAGAGAGGCTGTCAGGCAGGTTACCTCACTACTGCTGACCAGGTAATTCCAGATGGACTGATTAAGATCACATTCTTGGGAGATGCTGAAAGTGCCATTAAGTTGGTGTTAAGTCTTGGTTTGTTGACATGGACTTAGCACAAGTGACTCCATTTTGGGCCACTTGTCTTTTTAAAAATGATTATTTCCAAGCAGCTGTAATGAATATTTCATTTGTCATATTTCATCTTCTTTTGTCATATTTCATGACAACATATTTCAATGTCATATTTCATGACAACATATTTCAATGTTCTTCGTCATATTTCATCTTCATTTATGTACATGAGTGCCCATTAATGTAATTAAAGCTATTTTTCTTTTGTTGCTTTGTGTGTGTTCATGAGCGCTGTACCCTTTGTTGTGTGATCTGGGGACTTAGGCCTTCCCCAGGATATGTTTGTTTTGAGCCTTTGGGTGGTTACTCTGGCTCTCAGTTTCTGTGTCTGTTAGAAAAGAAAAGGAATACCTAATTATTTACACCACAGGGTGGTTATAAGGAACAAATGGGAATAGATACAGGAATGGATTTTGCTTGTAGAATTTTGCATTTCTTAGGGGATATTATTATTTCATGTGTGTATGTTTGTTTCCTTAGCTTGATTATACGCCTTGTGATGGTGAAGAATGTGGCCCATCTCCTTGATAATCCTTTATTACTCTTAGTGCATATCAATGGCTCACTGACCTGAAGCAATGAAGTGTTAGCAAGGTTTTAGTAAATTGTACAATGACATCAAACTTAAGAATGATGAAGTGAGCTGGTGGTGGCTGGGGAATAGGAGAGTATGAATCTGAAAATAGCAGTTTAATCCGTTAATGTGATACGGGTGCAGGACTTAATAACTCTTTATTTTCATGATTGTTTCAGTTGATGTGCTCTCTGAAGTGTAATTTGATTTACTAGGAATTCATGAACTGGATATGTGATTCTGTAAGAGAGCTGTGAGGCACAGAAGGCGGCATCCATTAGAGGAAAGTATTGTTTGAGAAGAAGTAATGCAGATTTCCTAGGAACCATAACACAGGGTAAAAAAATGTTGTCACTAGGAATCCAAGGAATAGAATCAAGCTCTTTTGTAGACACATTTTACAGCTCTGGGTGGTCCTCAGAACCTCATTTCTGGGAGGCTGGGGGGCCTGGGCACTGAATTATAGGGCATCAAAGAAAGATACGGCAGCTGAAGATAATGCATGATTTGGTGGTGTAAGTGAGCTTAGGAAACATGATACACAGGTATTAGTAAGTGGTAAATGTGATAAACTACATCATGACAAATTGAAATGGGGAAAAGATCACTTATACATTGTTTTAGGAGGCAAAATGAATGGGACAGCTATTGCTATGTGGCAATGTATAAATATTTTTAATTTTCTGAAAATCTTATGTAAAATGATTTCTAAATTATTTTTTTGCAGATTATACATGAGTTATTGTGTTTAAGCATACATTATTCACAGTACATTTTTGTTTCTTATCTAGCCATCAAATCAAGAATTGGAAATAAAGAAGCTAATTATGCTTGTAGATTTTGGTGACTTTTTCAGCCTCTGATTTTTTTTTTCTCCCTTCAGTTGAATCTCAGACCCTCTACCAAATATAGCATGTTAGAAATTGTTATTTAATACAATTTGGTTGCTATTACTTATTCATTAAAGCCTACAGATAACTTAATGTTTCAGTGGCCAGGGCATCTGGGGGCTCAGTCAGTTAAGTGTCTGCCTTCGGCTCAGATTTGATCCCAGGGTCCTGGGATCAAGTCCCACATGGGGCTCCCTGCTCAGTGAGGAGCCTGCTTCTCCCTCTCTCTCTGCCTGCTGCTCTGCCTACTTGTGCTCTCTATCTCTCTGTGTCAAATAAATAAATAAAATCTTTAAAAAAATAATGTTTCAGTGGTACAGATAGGGACTATTTAATATTTCTTTTTCTTAGTTTTTCTAGATTTAATCTAATTAAATTCATAGAAACACTGTCCAGTCCACCTTGGAATCGATTGATTTTTCTTATCAGTGTGTTTGCATAGATGATGATGGACTTTAGTTTTAAGACCAATTTTAAATTCACAGCAAAATTGAGAAGAAGGTATAGAGATTTTCCATACAGAGATTGCCAACTCCCATCCCCCCATCCCCCAGCCTTTCTCATTATCAACATCCCCCACTATAGTGGTACATTTATTACAATTGGTGAACCTGCATTGACACACTGTTATCACTGAAAGTCCATGTTGTATGTTCTGTGGGTTAGGATAGATGTATAATGACATGTATTTACCATTACAGTATTATACAGTACTACCATTGCCTTAAAAATCCTCTGTGCTCTGCTAATTTATTCCTTCCTCCCCTCTTACCCCTAGCAATCACTGATCCTTTTACTGTCGATATAGTTTTAAATTTTCCAGAATGTCATATGGTTGGAATCATATAGTGTGTAGCCTTTTCAGATTGGCTTCTTTCATGTTTTAATATGCATCTAAGGTTCCTCCATGTCTTTTTATGGCTTTGGCTCACTTCTTTTTGGAGCTCAATAATATTAGATTGTCTGGATATACTGGTTTATTTTTCTACTGAAGGAGAAATTGGCTGCCTCCAAGTTTTGGCAATTACGGATAAAGCTGCTGTAAACTTTGTGTGTAGGTTTTTGTGTAGGAGTAAGTTATCAACTCATCTGAGTTAATTCTAAGAAACACAATTGCTAGATCATATGGGAAGATTGTGTTCAATTTTGTAAGGAATTGCTGAACTATCTTCCAAAGCTGCTGTACCATTTTGCATTTTCATCAGCAATGAATGAGAGTTCCTGTTGATCCACATCCTCATCAACATTTGGTGTTGTCAGTGTTTTGGATTTTGATCATCCTAATAGATGTGTAGTGTTGTCTCCTTATTGTTTTAATTTGCAGTTCCCTAATGACATAAGATGTTGAAGAGCTTTTCATATACCTGTTTTCTATTAATATTTCCTTTGGTCAGGTGTCTGTCCAGATCTTTTGCTCATTTTTTGATCAAGTTTTAAATTTTCTCCTTGTTGAATTTTGAGAGATCTTTGTATGTTTTATGTAATGGTCCTTTATAAGATACATCTTTTACGAAATATTTCTCTCATTCTGTGGCTTGTCTGCTCATTCTTGTGATCATATCTTTCACAGAACAGTTTTTAATATTACTGGTTTATTTTATTAATTATTTCTTTTATGGATCATGCCTTTGGTGTATCTAAAAAGTTATCACCAAAACCAAGGTGACCTAGTTTTCTCCCATGTTATCGTCTAGAAGTTTTAGTTTTGTGTTTTAAATTTAGGTCTGTT
>RCUC01041021.1:0-17283 GCA_003697995.1 Taxidea taxus jeffersonii | reverse complement strand
AAAAAAAAAAAAAAAAAAAAAACCCCAACCGAAACCCCCCAAACCCCCGCCTTAAAAAAAAAGTGTGGTAAAATATGCATAACAAGATTTACAATTTTAACTATTTTTAAGTATATAGTTCTGTGACAGTAAGTACATTCACATCATGGTATAACCATCAATACCATCTGTCTCCAAAACTTTTTTGTCTTGCCCACCTGAGCCTCTTTGACCATTAAACAGTAGCTCCCCATGCCTCCCTCCTCCAGGCCCTGGCAACCACCATTCTGTTTTATTTCTTTATGAATTTAAATATTCTACATACCCCATACAAGCAGAATTATAAAATATCTGTCCTTTTGTGACTGGCTCCTTTCACTTAGCAAAATGTCTTCAGGGTTCATCCATGTTGTAGCATATATCAGAATTTCCTTCTTTCTTAAGGCCAAATGAATTCCATTTCATTGGAAACTAATCACTTGGAAATTTTGGTGACATACTTCCAGCCCTGGCATCTGAAATATTGGGTGGCTCCTGTGTACATTGGCCTGTGAGCTGGGAGATTGCATTAGGGTGGGCCCTGTGTCAGTTCTGCATCTTGTCTTTAGCTCTGAGCATGAGTCTTGGCACAAGTAGATATGCAGAAAATATTTGTGCAGGAATAGGGTATTTGAACTGAAATGAGGTTGGAAGAACATGGGCTTCTTATGGATCCTGTCTTAGGGATGGTTAACTGCAATATGGGGTGAGGGTGAACTCCACATTTTCCCACCAAGTGAAGTACCAAGTCAGTCCTGGAGTTCTACATATTTATTGATTTCTTGCTGAGTGGGGCTTCTCTGTGCCTCAGCCCAATCTCTAGGAGAGGGAGATGGGCCATGTTTACTTTAAATCACCTCAGTTTCATGCCAGTCTTTTAAATGCTAATGTTTCTTTAGCTCCCAGGGGAAAAAAATTCTTTTCAAATTAGCTTTTATTAAGGGTTACAGTGCTTGAAAGGGTGTATCGTGCAAGGATTTAAAATTAAGTTCTCTAGATGACATAATTTATATTAACATTTATATATGCAGAAATAGTTTATATGCACATAATATGAAAGCTTGTATAGTGGGATGACACTTGTATACTAGGACTTGTAGACTATACTTTTTACTGAAGTGTAGAAGAGACAGATTTTTTTTTGAGCGTAAGTGTGAAGGAGAAAAGGTGGATAGATATGAATTATTTAAGGACCTGAAATTAGTAGCAGTCAAGATCTACTTGAGTATATTATGGAGTGGCTCAATTGGGTAGCTTGACACCTTTTTTGGTATTAATAAAATGCCATGCTTTCCTCCTTCCTTAGTTTCTTGGTTTAAAGCTTAAGTTAAATAGCATCCTGAAACCCATTTGTGTTTAAGATAAAGACAGAATTTTTACAGCCGGTCCTATGCTCATTGTGAATATTCATTTGGATAACAGAACTGGTCAGGCACTGGGATAAATATCCCAATGGTAGCTGAGGCCCTCTTTCAGCTAATATCCTGGGCGCAAATAACTTAATAAAGACTCATAACTATTCAGGTCAGTAAACTGATTTCCTCATTTAGCTTAAGGAAAATGCAGAAAGAATTTTGATAAACTGAGCTTTGAACTAAGAGAATGAGCTCTTTCCTTGCATCAGTGCTTCTGATTGGTGCCTAGCATCAGTTTCCACTCATCTGAAATGCTTACCCTTTCTTCTCCATCTCACTAGATCCACTCTTCCCATCAGCTTTGCCCTCTTTCCCAACACAGCTATTTTTTTTAGAGCCTACACATGTTAGTTCTGCCATGTTTTAGGTTTTGGTAATGATCCTGTTCTTAGGGGTTTAGTCTGCTTGGTCATAAGAAATCAACCTTCCATTAGCTTTGCTCTGCCTTTGTCTGATTCTGATAATAGACCTTTTCTTTGCTCCTTGTGATCAAAACTCTTGTATTATTGCCTTCCCTCCACCTTGTCTGATAGCCTCATTATTCTGGGCCTGGGCTCCTGCTTGTTTTCTCTGGAACTGCCTAGTTGCCTGGGTTTTAATTTACCTGCTGACATATCTTGCTAATGCCAAGAATTTTAGTTACTCAGACATTTAACTACTGGTTGCCTAGATAGGTTTGCTCACTTGATGTTCTTTACCCAAGGACAAAATATCTTTCTACCTGGGTAAGTCTATTTAGTCTTTGTGTCCTAACCTTCCTTAATACGGCCATTTCTGCTTGAGCTGAGTCCTGATTTGGAGAACCATTCAGTGACAAAATTACCAACATCTGTGCTTTTGATCAATGAACTATAAATGTCCTGGTTAACCTCTGCGTCTCAGCCAGCTGTTCACATGTGCCATTTGAACCATAAGATAATGTCATTTCAGAATCTTGACTCAATAAGGGTATCTGTTTTAGCTGGACTGCCTCTTTATTTATTTATTTATTTATTTATTTTTAAAAGATTTTTATTTATTTATTTGACAGACAGAGATCACAAGTAGGCAGAGAGGCAGGCAGAGAGAGAGGCGGAAGCAGGTTGTCCGCAGAGCCTCTTTTTGGCCTAAAACAGAATTTAGCCATGTCTAAGCAAGGGTCACCAGTGATTTTTCTCCGTTGCATAAGCCTTACCTTCTAATGTGATTCTGAACTCACCTTTAAAAGCACAGCAGGCATTTTTGATTTGCTCATTGTACTTTTCGTTGTATTGATTCTAGAGAAAATATACATATGCACAACATTTTGTATATATTAGAGGTTCATGGACCCCTTAGAGGTTAGTAGGTGCAGCCCCATAGGCCACCATAATGCTGTGATGGAACTTTCCCTTACTCTTATGGTCGTTATATAGACCATGTAAAGGCAATCTATAAATGAGATGAAAATGGATTTTCCTGATTAAAAAAAGTCTGTCTTGGGTAAAAAGAAAAAAATGAGATGAAAGTTGAAATAAGTTAGGGCAGAATGATGCTAACATTTCTTTAGCATTATGGGTTCTTGGATTTATGCTGTTTGGCTTGTTGTTACTACAGTGTTAGTTTTATGAATGTTGCTTTTTAAAAACAATCTATCAAAAGCTACATATGCATGGAAGGGATGTGAAAAAATAAGAAAAGCGTTTATTTGGAATAGAATGTTATTGTCAAAACAGTTTTCATTTATTGTATATATGCAGTTACAAATGATATAAAAATGAATGTTGGCTAGGAACCATGGACCATATTTTATTTAAATCATTTGGAATTTTATTAAAATTTAGATCTGGAATATTTTAATTGGAAGTTGAAGAATTATAGCTAGCCCAGTGGTGTATATAATGCATAAGATATGAAAACCTCTTTAAAGGACATTTCACTGATTTGTGGCCAAGTTTCTATAACCAACCTATAGATAAAGATAAAATGAGCTCTTATTTCACCATTATTTGCAGTATTTGTGACTTAGCATTTATTATCTACATGATTCTGTTCTTTAACTACTTATTGAAATACATTTAGTTGGGGCTGTTTGAAGTTTTTTTCAGAGTGGTCCAACTTTGAGAAGATTGTATATTTAGAATTCCCACACTTTAAAAATATTTATTGAGGATCGAAACCTTTAAAAGAAGATTACTTTAATAAAGGACAAAATTAGTGGTAGATTCATAGAATTTTACAACTGAGGGACCACGAAGGTCTCCTAGACCAACTGTCTCAGGTGGAGACCCAGAGATGGCATGTGGCTAGTTGAAGTCTCTGATCCCTTCCTGCATTTGTGCTACACCTGCCTGGTGTGCTCTTAAATCACCACCCATACAACCATACACCCATACTCCCATACAACCTCTGCAGAGAGCTTCAGCTATTTTCCTTTTTTTCCCCCCTTTATTCCTTTTCATTTTTCTCCTAAAGTTAAACCTTACACAGAGTTTGTTCTCTGATAGGAGTAGGTACATTGAATAACTACAGCATAGCTGGCAATCAGACTTCTGACCTTGACACGGAAGGGCAAAACAAAGGTTCAGCTGATTGGATTAGCTTAGTGGGGTGAAAAGCTAGGAATTCCATGCAAACAGCCTATGTAAATGTTAAATGAGAAGAGATCTGGTTTCCAGGTTGTAGTAATGTTTCCCCAGTTTCCTAGTGGAGGTCATTTGAAAGGAAAGGGAGGGGTGATGTCTGTACCTGGACCAAAAAGGATTAGAAATTATTAAAATCTGGCTTCACTTAGGGCTTATTCTAAATAAGCAAGTTTAGATATGTTCTTGTAGGTACTTGATATAAATAGACCAGGCACGAGGAGACCATGCTAGGAAATGAACAGAAAAGTGCAGGACAAAGCCATATACCTATTAGGAGAGCAATATAGCTGTACTCCATGTTTTTGGCATTATATAACCTTGCCTATGAGGAAGCTGGCATATAGTAAGAGAGATCCTAAAAGAAAGGAAGATAAAAGTGTCCCTGATTTAGGGCATTTATTTTGCAGTTGATTCATCTAATCAGAGAAGTGGGTAGAAGCCAGGTCCTACTTGCCCCTGCTTCACAGCTCTGTTGAGCATACATCATGGGATGAGAAATGCTTAGATGATGGGTTCTCTCAGAGAACTTCCATTTCCATAGGGAAATGCTTGGGGTTACTGAAGTAGAAGTGTTTTGAATTTCTGTGTAGAACTTTGTGTGGAGTAGGTCACAAGGTAAACATGAAAACAGAGTAGTACATGTTTTGGAAACAGGAGTATGAGCTTAGATCCTGGTTCTTCAGCTCACCATCTACGGGCCTTGAGACGAGTGACAGCCACTCAAAATCACAGCTCCTTTTTGTAAAATTGATTAGTAATGTTAACTATTGAAGTGAATTTCCCATGAAATTAGTGAAACTTAGTTGTTGAAGCGACCTGGGAGGGGCACTAGCCATGTGTTTCCATGCCATATGTTTTAATTAAGCCCCTTTCCATTCTGATTTCTCCTCTATTACACTTCCTCTTGTGTGGGGTGGCATCTAAGTAGCCATTTGGGTTTAGTGGTATATGTTTATATCCTTTTATTTATAATTTTGTATTATTTTCTTATTTTTTAAAATCATGTGTACTATTTTTCTTCTTAAGGAGAACACTCCAAATTGCATAAACTTTATGCCTCAAAAAACCTGGGTCTGCCTTGGTTCATTTCATAGGATTCCTACTATGATCAAGTGAAATAACCATGTAAAGCAGTGTATCAGTTTTTTGCTGCTATAAACAACCCACCTTCCAAATTTAGTGGCTTAGAACAACAGCAGTTTGCTCACAATTCTGTTGCTCAGCACTTTGGCCTGGGCTTCACCTTGGTGGTTCTTCTGCTGGTCTCTCCTGGGCTCAATGCTATCTATGGTAGCAGTCATTGGCGGCTTGGTAGGGACTGGATTGTCTAAGATGGCTTCACTCAAACATCTTGTGGTTGTCTGGCTGTTAATCGAATTACCTTGTTTCTCCCCTGGGGCCTTTCTAGGTCGGAGGTGTTCACATGGCAAAGCATTCCTAGAGGGAGAGAGTGAAAGGTGCAAGGCCTATAGCTCTCATAGAACTACTTGTGCCACATTCTGCTTGTGAAAGCAAGTCACAAGGTCACCCAGATTTAAAGGGTGGAGAAATAACTCCACTTTTTGATAAAAGTAACTGCAAAGAATTTGTGGCCATTTTCAATCTATCACAAATTCTGTGCTGGAAAAGGAAGGTGCTGATATATATTAGCTTTCTTTCCTTCTTCCTCTTCTAACCTTATTTCTGCTAAAGTAAATAAACATGAATGGAAGAGAGGCTTCCAGGAAAGAAGAGAAAAATAAACAATGCTTTTACCAATGTGTCTGAGATTTAATAATGTGAATTCCTTTTTCCCCAGTTTTATTGAGATATAGTTGATATGCCACACTGTGCGAGTTTAGTGTACAGCATAATGGTCTGACTTACATATATCATGAAATGAATACCACAATGAGTTTAGTTAACATCCATCATCTCGTATGAGATAAATATATATGGTGAAGATTTTAAGATTTATTTTATTTTTAAGACTTTTTCCTTTAAGATTTTATTTATTTATTTATTTCAGAGAGAGAGTGCATGTGAGAGAGAGTGCAAGTTGGGGAAGGGGCAGATGGGGAGGGAGAGGAAGAGGGCAAGAATCCTAAGCAAACTCAGAAACTGAGTATAGTATGTGGGCCTTAGTCTCATAACCTGAGATCATGACCTGAACCCAAACCAAGAGTTGGATGTTTAACAGAATGAGCCATGCAGGCACCCCTAGAATTTCTTTCCTTTTTTTAAATTAAAAATTTTAAAAAGATTTTATTTATTTATTGGAGAGAGAGAGAGAGAGAGAACACAAGTGGGGAGAGAGGTAGATGGAGAGGGAGAAGCAGACTCCTTGCTGAGCAGGGAGCCTAATGTAGGGGTCACTACCTAAGCCAAAGGCAGATGCCCAACTGACTGAGCCACCCAGGTGCCCCTAGAATTTATTTCCTATGGTTCATATAGCAGTGTAAATTATAGCTATCATGTTGCAGATTATGTCCCTAGTACTTATTTATCTTATGAAGTTTGTGCTTTTTGACCATCTTCATTCAATTCCCTCTCCCTGTAAATTTGTAATCTGTTATTTAAATTAAATAGAATTTTAAATCTGTTCATGCTTTTTAAAGATAAAATGCTTAGAATTTTAATGGTATTTAATAACATATTCAAATAGGACATTAAATGTTTTGCCTTTATTAAGTGTATATAGAAGAATTTGCTAAGGAAAATTTGGTTTTGTAATGAAAGTCTATTAATAATTGAAAATACAGAAAAAAAGAGATGTATTTAGCAGTTTATTAATAAAAGCTCTGACACTCTTCTAGTTTAGTGTAATTGTATACATGGCATTAAAACGATCCAGTAAAGTGGGGCACCTGGGTGGCTCAAGTCAGTTAAGTGGCTGACTCTTGATTTTGGCTCAGGTTATAATCTCATGGTCTGGGATCAAGCCCCAGGCTGGGCTCCATGCTCAGCAGGAAGTCTGTTTGAGATTCTCTCTCTACCTCTCCCTCTGCCCCACTTCCAGTCAGACATGTGAATTCATACTCTCTCTTTCAAATAAGTCTCAAAATAAAAAGAGCGATTCAATAAAGCCAAATTCTAGGATTTTCCTCTGTAAATGACAGTTAATTGTCTGCTTATTGAGTAATTAAATCAATAGGTCTAATGATAAATGAGTTACATTCTGTGTTTAATGATTAAACAACATATATAACTTTTAAAAGCCTGTTAAATGGTTATGAGAGTCAACCAGGTCCTCTTGATGATGTATGATCATAATAATTATCATCAAAACTAAAAACAATCATTTGGAGAGTGAGTTTGAAGCACTTGTTTTTTATATAGTTGAAAACAAGAAATGTTTCTCTTATGAGTACTAACTTGACTTTATGACTATTGAAGAGACAGTAATGAGTGAAAAGAGATACAAAAATAAAAGGAAAAGGAAGTATAAGGTGTTGGTTGTCTTTAGTTTCTTAGGTTACAAAGGACAGAAAATGAAAAGTGGGAAATTAACTTGTTCATGTGAAGGGAGAGTCAAGAGGAAGATGTTTAGGTCGAGCTGGACTCAGGGGGAACCTTGTAGGAAATCAGGACCCAGTTTTTCTCTGTCCATGATTTGTGTCTCCTTCATCTGTGCTGGTGTCAGTCTCAGGCTTGATATGGGAACAATTTGGCTGGAGTAGTCTTCCCTGTATCTGAGGTTTAAGTACAGTGGAAGAGAGTAGTTGTCTAGAAAAAGATCCTGAGATTAGCTCTGATTAGTTGTGCTAGGTTGGGCATCAGTCACACTTCTGTCCACCTCCAGACAAACTGGTATGACCAGGAGGATGGAATACATTAATTATCTCAGACTTCTCTCATGCTTCACATGCTTTTCTTTTGGAGCTCATCCCAACAGCACAGACTGGGGTTGAGAGAGGGTAGATTGGGGGCTGTTGCTAAAACTAAGATGAAGCTATGATGGCAAGCCAAACACTATAAAATCTATCATAAGTGTTATGAGCATATTCCTGACAAATAGTAGAATCTCCATAATTTGAATTAGAGATAGCTGTAAGCAAAGGATATTTTAAGTACTTTTTGTGTGTAGTTATTTTGCTTTCATACCTCTGCTAAGTAGATACAGATAAGAATTTGCACTTTTTTCCCCAAGGCATTTATTATTAATGATTATGTTCCTTCCACCTGGTTATTTAGCAATAATAGTGTTCCTATTTTTATGGATGGCAGACACTGTGTATGATAAAGAGGCTTGATACTATTTATAAAATATATTATTGGACAAATTTAGAAGAAAATATTCTTCCCATTAAGAAATTTTGTAAACTGTGTTCAAAAAGTACTCAAAATAGATAACTATATTTATCTTATTGGCACAAATACATTTTTAAAGATAGTCTGTGACAGTTTAGTCTGATACCAGATAGATATGTGGGATATATTATTTCATGCTTTTGGGAAGCTTGTTGTATGATACAATTTATAGATTTTTGGACACAACTGATTAGAATAGATATTTTAATTTATTTTAGGTATTGGTAAAATTCAAGTTAGCATATAAATTAGTTTCTGCCAACGTGGCTTATTTAAGATGTTTAGGAGCTTTATAGCATAAGGTATCGAGAATTTGCCTTTTATATTGTCACAGATTAGTGTATAAATAGGTGATCGTATATTCGATCACCTAAACTGGGACATTATTGTAAATGAAAGGAGAAAATTACACTGGGAGACCAAGTGTAATCTAGGCAAATCAGGGTTTATAGTTACTTTATGTATAAACAATATGATTTTTATTTACTGTAAACTTAATATTAAATTCTATATATGAGGCTTAGCAAGAGGAAAACAACTTGTTATGACAAGGGAGCCCCCATAAAACTATCAGCATATTTTTGAGCAGCAACTTTGTACACCAGAAAGGAATGGCATGATATATTCAAAGTGCTGAAAGCAAAAAACAGCCAATTGAGAATATTCTACCTGGCAAGGTTATCATTCAGAAATGAAGGAGAGATAAAGAGTACTCCAGACAAGCAAAAACTAAGAGAGTTTATCATCACTAAACCAGCCTTACAAAAAATGTTAAAGGAACTTTTTTAAGCTGAAAAGAAAGGGTGGTAATTAGTAACAAGAACACATATGAAAGAATAAATCTCACAGGAAAGGTAGTAGATTAATCACTTATAAAGCTAGCATAATGGTTGAAAGACAAAACAGTAAAAATAGCTATGATTATAGTAATT
Organism: Taxidea taxus jeffersonii; assembly: GCA_003697995.1. Lineage (NCBI taxonomy): Eukaryota > Metazoa > Chordata > Mammalia > Carnivora > Mustelidae > Taxidea > Taxidea taxus. The sequence goes on along the minus strand of RCUC01041021.1, from coordinate 8,025 downwards.
AGTTAAGGGGTACACAAGATAAAAAAGGTGTAAAATATGACATCAAAAACATAAAACACGGAGGGGGCGAGTAATGATGTTGACTTTACAGTGGGATCAAACTTCAGTTGTTATCAACTTAAAATAGATTGTTATACATACAAGCTGTTATGTGTAAGCCTCATGGTAACCACAAAGCAAAAGCTGATAGGAAATACGCAAAAGATAAAGAGAAAGGAATATAAACATACCACTAAAGAAAATCATGAAACTGCAAAGGAAGAAAGAGAAGAAGAAAGGATCAGAGAGGAACTACAAAACAGCCAAAAAATTTAACAAAATAGCAGTAAGTACATACCTATCAATAATTATATGTAAATGGACTAAATTCTCCAATCAAAAGGCATAGTGGCTGAATGGATTAAACAACAAAACTCATCTATATGCTGCCTACAAGAGATTCACTTTAGATGTAAGTACACACAGAATGAAAGTGAAGGATGGAAAAGATATTCCATGCAAATGGAAACAAAAAGAAAATTGGAGTAGCTAAGCTTATATCAGATAAAATAGATTTTCAAACAAAGGCAGTAGTAAGAAACAAAGAAGATTGTTACATAATGATGAAGGTGTCAACCCAACAAGAAGATATAACATTTGTAAATATTTGTGCACCCATCATAGGAGCACTTAAATATATAAAACAAATATTAACAGATCTGAAGGGAGAAATAGACAGCAATGCAATACTAGGGAACTTTAATAGCTCAGTTACATCAATGGATAGATCATCCAGACAGAAAATCAATAATGAAACATCAGACTTAAATGACACATTAGACCAGATGGCCTTAACAGACATTTACAGAATGTTACATACCAAAGCAACAGAATGAATCTTCTCAAGTGCACATGGAACATTTTCCCAAGATAGATCATATGGTAGGCAATAAAATAAATTTTAACCAAATTTAAAAGTATCAACTATCTTTTCTGACTATCAAGTATCTTTTCTGACTACACTGGTGTAAGTAGTATCAAGTATCTTTTCTGACTACACTGGTGTAAAACTAAAAATTAATTACATGAAGAAAATGGGAGAATTCACAAATGTGTGGATTAAAACAAAGTGCTACTGAACAACCAAATAGTCAAAGAAGTCAAATGGGAAATAAAAATATATCTTGAGAAAATAAAAATGGAAATGTAGTGTACTAGAATGTATGGGATGCAGCAAAAGCAGTTCTTAGAGGCAAATTCATAGAATATATGCCTACTGAAAAAACAAGATAAGTATCAAATAAACAGCCTAACTTTATACCTCAGGAAACTAGAGAAAGAAGAATAAACAATGCTCAAAGTTAGTAGAAGAAAGGAAATAACACAGATTAGAGCAGAAATAAATGAAATAGAGACTAAAAAGACAATAGAAAAGAAAATGAAACTAAGAACTGGTTCTTTAAAAAGGTAAACAATTATTTTTTGTTTAAAAATTATATATAAATAAATCATTAAGTAGTCTCACCAAGAAAAAAAGGGAAGAGGACTCAGATTAAAAAAAAAAAAGAGAGACTATAATGAACAATTACATGCTAACAAATTGGATAACCTAGAAAAAAATGGGTTAATTCCTAGAAACATACAATCTACTAAGACCAGATCATAATGAAATATAAAATCTAAACAGACCAAGTACTAAATCAATTACTAAATAAGCAAACTAATTACTAAATAAGGAGACTGAAACAGTAATCAAAAACCTTTCAACAAATAACAGTCCAGGACTAGATGACTTCACTGGAGAATTCTACCAAACATTCAAAGAAGAGTTAGTACCAATTCTTCTCAAACTTCTAAATATTAGAAGAATAGAGAACTCTTCCAAACTGATTTTTCAAGGCTGCCATTACCCTGATATCAAAACCAGACAGGGTTCAGACAAGACAAGAATAGGTCAATATCCCTGATAAACATAGATGCAAAAATCCTCAGCAAAATATTCGCCAACTGAATTCGCCAATACATTAAAAGCATCATATACCATCATCAAGTGGGATTTATTCAAGGGATACAAGGATGGTTCAACATTTGCAAATTACTCAATATGATACATTCCATTAACAAAATGAAGGATAAAATTCATATAATCATTTCAATAGACACAAAAAAAGCTTTTGTTAAAATTCAATACCCATTCATGATAAAAACTCTCAACAAAGTGGATATAGAGGGGATGTACTTCAGCATAATAAAGGTTATATATGATAAGCCCACTGCTAGCATCATACTCAATGATGAAAAGCTGAAAACTTTTCCTTTATGATCAGGAATAAGATGAAGATGCCCACTCTACCCACTTTTATCCAACATACCTTTGGAAGTCCTAGCTAGAGCAATTAGGCAAGCAAAAGAAATCAAAGCCATCTAAACTGAAAAGGAAAAGGTAAAAGTGCCACTGTTTGCAGATGACATGATATTATATGTAGAAAACCCTAAAAACTTCAACAGAAAACCATTAGAACTAATAAATTCAGTAAAGTTGCAGGATACAAAATTAATACCTCCAAAATTTACAGGATTTCTATTAAGTAATAATGAACTATCAGACAGAGAAATTAAGAAAACAATTACATTTGAAATTGCATCAAAAAGAATAAAATACCTAGGAATAAATTTAGCCAAGGAGGTAAAAGACCTGTATATTGAAAACTACAAGACATTGAAAGAAATCGATGGGGTACCTGGGTGGCTCTGTTTGTTAAGTGTTTACTTTTGGCTTAGGTCATGATCCTGGGATCCTAGAAAAGAGCCCTATGTGGGGCTTCCTGCTCATCAGAGAGTCTGCTTCTCCTTCTCCATCTGCCCTCCATCACTCATGCCTTCTTTCTCTCTCAAATAAGTAAATAAATTCTTAAAAAAAGAAAGATATTGAAGAAGACATAAAAAATGAAATTATGTTTTGTGCTCATGGATTAGAGGAATAAATATTAAAAAAATTCCCAGAAATAGAGAGCCCAGAAGTAAATGTTGTTAATTAATTTATGACAAAAGAACCAAGAATATACAAAGGGTAAAAGACAGTCTCTTCAATAAGTGATGCTGGGAAAAGAATGCAAAAGAAAGAAACCAGACCACTATCTTACAGTATACACAAAAAATGAACTCAAAATGGGTTAAAGACTTGCAGGTAAGACTTGAAACCATAAAAATCCTAGAAGAAATTGTAGGTGGTATGCTCCTTGACATATGTCTTGGACTTTTTGAATCTGATATAAAAAGCAATGCAAAAATAAATAAGCAGAACTACATTAAACTAAAAAGCTTCAGCACAGCAAAAGAAAGCATCAATGGAATGAAAAGGCAACCTACTGATTGGGAGAAAATATTTGCAAATTATATATCTAATAAGGGGCTAATAACCAAAATATATAAAGAACTCATACCAAACAATCTGATAAAAAATTGGCAGAAGATCTGAATAGACATTTTTCCAAAGAAGACATACAGTTGGCCAACAGGTACATGCAAAGATATTCTACCTCATTAATCACCAGGAAAAATGAAATCAAAACCACAATGAGATATCACCGTACACCTGTTAGAATGGCTAGTATCAAAAAAGATAAGAAATGACAAGTGTTGGCAAGGATGTGGAGAAAGCAAAACCTTGTGCACTGCTGGTGGGAATGTAGATTTGTGCAGCCACTATGGGAAATAGTATGTAGGTTCCTCAAAAATTAAAATTTGAACTACAATATGGATCCATAAATTCCACTTCTGATGTCTGTCTGAGGAAAATGAAAACTAATTAAAAAAGATATATGCTTATTTTTCATTGTTTGTCTCATGTTCACTGCAGCATTATTTCTAAAACCAAGTTATGGCAACAATCTAAGCCTAAGTGTCCATTCATAGATGAATGGGTAAAGAATGAAATCTGGCCATTTGTGACAACATGGTTGAACTTTGAGGGCATTATGCTAAGTCAAATAAGTCATACAGAAAGATGAATATGATATATATGATATACATATGTATGTATACAAGGTAAACAGTGAGTGTAATGCCTGCTAAAGATTTCTTGATAACCTAATTGACAATACCTCAACAAGGCAGTGGTGTTTGAAGAACACTGGATGTCTGCTACTGTTGTCCCCTCCTGGCCCTGCTGATTTCAATATATTACACAGAGGCTGTTTTTCCATATCCTTATCTATCTGGGTGGCATTTGATTTTTGAATATCTTGGTAACAGGGGGCCAAAGAATGAAGAAAACCAATCTCATATTAACTCTCCCCTTTTTTGGGTGCCTGGGTGGCTCATTTGATTAAACGACTGCCTTTGGCTCAGGTCATGATCCTGGAGTCCTGGGATCGAGTCCTGCATAGGGCTCCCTGCTCAGCAGGGAGTCTGCTTCTCCCTCTGACCTTCTCCTCTCTCATGCTCTCTCTCTCTCTCTCTCAAATAAATAAATAAAATCTTAAAAAACAAACAAACCAAAAACTCTTCCCTTTTTTGTTGCTCTATTTCTGTTATGTTTTTTTAAAGAGTAGAGTCTCTTTGTTATGTATAATTTCTATTCTACTATAGTAATTTAGTAATACTTAGTAGTGTAAATTCATATGTCAACATTTTTAAAAGCTGTAAAAGCATGTTAAAACCTAGCAATTACAAAAACAGTGGGGATCTTCCTTGTGAAAGTACAGGGCACACAGTACTTATCTTCTAAGTCCTTTGTATGCTCTTAATACTAATTACATCTTGATCTGAGCCACTTTACATTAAGCCATTTCATTTAAAGTTAGTTGGATCTTGAGCCCACTGCACAGAGACCCTCTAATTCTGTATAATGGCTTGGACTTTAGTGCTCAATCAGTGCTAGAATCAAGGTAATAAGCAGTGTGCAACTTTTTGTAATTGAAGAATCTAAGGTAGAACAAGGTAAAGTGGCGTATTGAAGGTTAGAGTTCAGAATAAAACCCGAAGTTGTAGTTGCCCATTGCAGTGCTCTGCTGGGACACCTCCTCCAGGCCTGCGGTCTTCAGTGAAACTGGAGAAACTAGCATGGGGGGCAGGTCAGACAGTTTAAAAGGTGAGTTACGAGTAGAATATTTTAAGGGGAATTTCTCAGCACTAGAGATATTCCAATTAGATTCTGAGTCTCTTTTTTAAACTATCAAAAGAGACCCCAAACCAAAAAAAAACCACAAAAAACAAAAAAAACAAACCCACAAACCCCAAGACTAACTTAAAAAAATTAGAGAATAAACCTTACTTCTTGTTAAAAGTTTGAAAAATATCAAGATGTAAAAGAAAATAAAAAGCTTCCACAATCCACCACCCAGAGATACAGCTTGTTTGTGTTTTTATATGGTTCCTTCTAATTTTTAGTATTTGCCCCTTTTCTCAGAGTACATATATATAGGCACTTAAACATTATAAAGCAGGGGTCACATCACACCTAGTTTTGAAATCTGATTTCTAAAATTTAAGGTACTGTTTTGCCTGTTTTGATTATATTCTTAAATTATTATCACACATACATTTTGCATTGAAATGTGATATAGAGAGATAATTTGTTTAATGATTACCCTACTTCTTTTTAAAAAAACTGATATAAACACTGTGTAATTCTGTGGCTATTTCTATACTATACATTCTTTGACAGAAATATGATTTTTTAACCTTTGGATGTGTATTGCCAAATTGCCTTCAAAAGTTTTTTACTCATACATTTCCAGCACTGTATGAGAAACCAATTTTCCCGTATTCTCCACAACAATGGGTAATTATAATTTTTAAAACCTTTTCCAAATTTACTAGGTAAAAAGTGGTATGTTATTGTTTTAATTTAGATTTATTTGGTTTTTAGCGAGGTTAAATATTTTCTCATGTTTATTGCCAATTTGTGTTTCTTCTTTTGTGATTTGCATATATAGAGCCTTTGCACTTTGGGGGGGTTCAGTTCTTTTTCTTATTGATTTTTAATAACTTCTTGTGTATTAAGAAAAACAACTTTTTCTGTTTTACATGAGTGAATATTTTCCTGTTTGATATTTGCTTTTAATTTTAGGGAATCTTTATTTTTATTTTTTAATTTTTGTTTAGTTTTAAAAAAGATTTCATTTTTAAATAATCTTTACACCCTATGAGGGACTTGAACTTACAACCTTGAATCAAGAGTCATGTGCTGTACTGACTGAGCCAGCCAGGTGCTCCTTTTTGGAATAATGAACAAATGTTTTAAATTTTAATGGAGTCAGATCAGTCTGTTTCTGTGTGATAAATTCTACCTTTAAATGTGTGTTAAAAAAAGCCTTTAAATTTTTTTTTCCCAAAAAGCAGATATATACCTACGTTTATTTTTTCTAGCTTTAAATACACACACACACAGACATACACTTTTACGTTTATCTCTTGAGTCTATCTGGAATTTACTTTGTAGTATGATATGAGTTAGTTATATAAATTAATCTTCCTCCAAATAGTTAAATATTAGTCATGGACTATATAATGAAAAATCCATCCTTCTCTACGATTTGAAAAGAATTCTATCATATGTTAATTTTTTATGTATAGTAAAATGTACTTTTGCTAGGGTTCCATTTAGTTCCATTGATTTTCACACCTTTTCTACTATCTAAAAATTGCCTATTATCCCAATTTTGAAAAGGAAGTCTTCTTTTGTGGCATGGTTAGTGAGGAGAGTAAGAGTTTTAGAGTGATCAGATGTTAAACCCCTGTTACTCCCTCTGATGAGTGGGGCTCAAGGTTCTCCACCTGTAAAATGGGGGTAATAGGTATCTGTCTACCTTGTAGGATACTTGATTATCAAGGATGATTTTGGCAAATGCTTAGTATGTAGGTATTGTTCTTATACTACTCAAGATACTGTTCAGACATCTATAGGGGTTTCCTTTTTGCCTTCTCTGTTTGGCTTACAAGGACCTATTGCTCTGGCCCTTCTCTATGCCTATGACTCTTTCCATCATTTGTTCAACATGTTATCTTACCATGTGGCAGTCATGTGCCAGGCACCATTCTAGAGACTAGCGATAAGTGATCAAGAAGGCAAAGGAGACCTCTGCTTTTGTGGAACTTATCTTTTAGTGGTATAGTTAGATTAAATTGATTAAGAATATTTCCAGTTGGGTTAAATACCACAGGAAGACAAAACAGGGTTTTAAGCTTGAGGGGTTGACATCTAAGATCTCAATGAAGAGAAGGGGGAGGCAGAAACAGAAATCAGCCCAGAGGGGCTGGAGCAGAGAGAGTGATGGAAACAAAACAAAACAAAACATAGGAGATGGGAATCATAAAGACAGACAGGGGCTAGATCATGTAACTTCCCAGTCTGTATCCCAGGCCCCTTTCAGACCATCTTCTCATAGACCTCTACCCTGTCATGCCCCCTAGAGGCCTTTGCTCATACTGCTTTCCTTTTATTTTTGATTTATTTTTAAAGATTTCATTTATTTGACAGAGATCACAAGTAGGCAGAGAGGCAGGCAGGGGGGTGGGGAGAGGCTCCCTGCTGAGCAGAGAGCCTGATGCCCATGCCGGGCTCCATCCCAGGACCCTGGGACCCAAGTGGAAGGCAGAGGCTTTAACCAGCTGAGCCACCCAGGTGCCCCATGCTGCTTTCCTTTTAACTGAAATGTTTTCTTTTCTCCTTTCTGTGTTTCCAAACACAGCCTGGCTTAGGCTTCAAAGCCTGGCTTAGGGTTCATCTTCTCTCATTTTGAATGAACGTAGCCCAGTTGGTCTCTTTCTCTGAGTTCCTGTTGCTCTTTTGGCTGTATTCAGTTTTATGTGTGGTTTTCCCCTGCTTCCCACACCCCCACCTGCTAACCTTCGATCTCCTTGAGGGTAGAGAGGGTAGTCTAATACTTCTTTTGTGTCCCTCTTTAAATGTTTGATATAGTGTTGGGAATACATTGGACACATCATTTGATATTCTAGATACAAGCTTAGGACCAGTGCACACTTCTTGAGTTTACCCTACTTAAATCTTCAAAAACAATTTTGACTTAAACAAAAAAAAAA
>RCUC01041012.1:0-13068 GCA_003697995.1 Taxidea taxus jeffersonii | reverse complement strand
AGAGAGAGAGAGAGAGAGAGCATACAAGTAGGGGGAGCAGAAATTTGTTGGTTGTTTTCCATGGTTAAGACACCATGTTAAACCTTCAAATTCATTAGCTCACTTAGTATTGCAAGAAAACTATGAGGAGATATTATTGTTCAGACCTCATTTCTGGTAGCTTCTTTTTCAAGAGACCTCCTTTAACAAACTGAACCCCAGGAATGTCCCCTTCTCTGAAGAAAGGAAGAAAAAAAAAGAAAGAAAGAGAAAAAGAGGGAAAGAAAGAGAAAGAGAGGGAAAGAAAGGGAGAAGAAGAGAGGGAGTAACAGAGGGAAGGAAGGCAGGCAGGCAGGAAGGAAGAAATGCAAATGCAAATTCTTGGGTGCCATCCCAGATCTACTGAATTAGAAACTCTGGGGGCGGGGCCCAACAATCTGTATTGTCACACGTGCTCCAGGTGATACTAAAACATGCTGACATCTGGAAAATGCTGGCCAGGACGAAATGCTCCATGCAAGCAGGCCCCCAGCCAGTGCCATCCCTCGAGGCACCCCCATGATCTGGTACAGTGCCTGCCTTAGAGTAGAACCTCATAAAGAACTATAGAGTGAACTCATAATACGAGCTACCAATTTCCAATAGTTGTGAACCTTACGGTGTGTTAGGCTGTGTACTACATTATTGTAGGTACATGAAAAATTCATCCTCACAAGAATCTAATGAAGGTAGCTCTTTCTTTTTATTTTCACAAAAGAGAACACTTTTAGAGAGGTTAAAAATCTTGGTGAAGACCCCATCGTTAGTAGTGAAAATTGAGTGAGAACGCAAGTCTTCAGACTTGAGAAACTGGGGAATTATTCATTCCAATTGAAATGTTGTTTGGGATAGAAGAGAATAAGTTGGTTTTTGGAAGTCCTGATTTTTTTTTTTTTCAATTTTAGCAGAATATAAAGTAAGGGTTTTTGTTTTGTTTTGTTTTTGTCTTTATGTTTTAAAGATTGGGAAGTTTAGGATATGTTTCCAGGCCAAGGGGCTTGAACAAAGACCAGAAATCACTGGACATACTGAAGATTCGCGGGGAGGAAGAGGTGATCCATAAGACAATGTTGAAATGGCAGGAGTCCACGCCATTCAGTTAATATGGAGTATCTTCTGTAAGTCCGAGCGTTATGCTAGATAATAGAAATGAAAGTATAAATAAGATGTAGAGAAATTTGGGGGCAAAAATGAAGAATGATGACATTGGTCATATCATTTGGCTTTTGTCTTAATAAAGCAGGAGATGTGTGCTCCTTTGTAGAGAGAGTACAGGGGATGAAGAGGAAATTTTGTGGATGGAAAGTGTCAAAGTGTTTAGAGCAGCCTGTATATCTTACTATGGCCCCACTGACTTCTGCAAAAGTGCAACATTGTTATTGGTCCAATAATGATGACTTTGGAAACCTTCCCCTTTGAAGAAATGTCAGAATGAATTATGGGCTTCCTTCAACCATGTCCTGTAGAAGACCACAACATCCTGAGGTTCATGTTTTTGTTTCTCCTCAAACTGCTGATAGTTTGCCAAAAGGGGGAAAAATGGGATTAAAAGAAGAGCAACAATTTGATTTTATGCACAAGACAACCAAGTGAATGCTAAATAATGATTTTATATTATACGATATCAACTATTATAGCAAACAAGTATTTTATCCAGATGTAAAAAAGGAAAACTGAAAGCTAATCTCTATGTAAAAGTTACAAAAATATTTGAAGTGAAAACCCTCACTAAAATCACCTAGGCCGGGCAGCCTGGGTGGCTCAGTTGTTAAGCATCTGCCTTTGGCTCAGGTCATGATCCCAGGGTCCTGGGATCGAGCCCCTTGGGCTCTCTGCTCAGTGGGAAGCCTGCTTCTCCCTCTCCCATTACCCCTTCTTGTGTTCCCTCTCTTACAGTCTCTCTCTCTGTCAAATAAATAAATAAAATCTTAAAAAAAAAAAAAAAAAAGGAGCCGGGCTCATTTGTGTAAGGTTTTTTTTTTGTGTGTGTGTTTTGTCTTTCATGGTTTCTGTTTTGTTTATTTTTTTTGTCAGTTAAAATACAAAAATAGGCAGATCAATCTGATTTGGATGAAAGTTTTATTTGGAATAAATATTAGAACTATTCTGTGATATGCTATTGCAGAACAAGTCCAGATAACACATTAGACACAACACTATCTTAATCATATTCGTTCTGAAAATTCTACAAGTTCAGAGTTCCTGTGATGCCTTTTTGTTCTTTGTATCTACTCACAGGACTAATAGAGTTGTCCCTATCTAGGATGAGTCACAGAAATGTTGACATTAGGTTGAAATTATACACTGCTGCTTTTTACTACATTGGATGATTATTTAAAGTGATGTACTTACTTCAGTCAGTTTTGGAAAACAGTTCCCATTGATTTCATCTAAATCCTGATATCCATGTTCCTTTTGTAATCTTTAGATTAATACCATCAATAGAAGTTTCAAATTTTATTCTGTACATATTAACTGTAGTATTTTCTTTCACTTTGATCCTTTTTATTCCTAAACTGTCAGTGACATCTTCCGGGTTCCGGATAGGGAAACACACAACATCCTCATTAGAAGGCAGGAGAAATCCCCTGTATGCTCAGGAATTGCAAGTGGGAACAAAGAACTGAATAGTGGCTCTTAACATGGCTGTTTATGAAATAATAAATTGCCCTTTTGTACACTGGCAAATGGATGTTATAATTCAAATATGAATCAGAGTAAATATAAGAGTACCGCTGTTGGTTATCTTTCCAAACACTACATAACATTTTGATTTAAAAATAGGAATTTGACATTTGCCCCATGAGCACCATTAAATGTGCTATCCTTCTCTCCAACATTTGTCTTACCCCTCATTCTATTGATGTTATTTCTTAAGGAAAGTTCTAGATTTCTGTTGCTCCCTTAATAGTATTAAATGACATCCAGGGTCTGCACACTTTACTCAGTCACCATGTTTTCTTATGCATGTTAAGCTAAAACAATCTATTAAAACTGCTAGTAATGGGGAGCTGTAGGATTACAGGTGATAAGGAAACAAAGTGATGGTAGCCATGACAACTGGGACAGTCAGCACGAAAATGGATAATGAACATCCAGTTTTCAAATGATAAGGTTGGGGCAAGGAGCATTCCAAAGGAGAAGTTTCTCAGCAAGTGGAAAAGGCTTAACAAGACCTGCATTGCTACACTGTAACAGAGGAACACAATAAATGACCACACATACCCTGAGAGTATGTGTACTGCTTTCCCATCTGCTTTCCTCATATTTTCTTCTTTAATTTGAGTTCTGAAGCAGAATTGTATGAGGTTCTAATGGGTGGGATTACAAAGGAGACTTTGTTGACTCGTGTAGGTTTCTGATTTAACTTTTAGTAAATCTGTTTTAGGAAATGCAGTGTCCTGGGAATTTAAAAACAGCCCAAGTGATATGCCAGTGTGAGGCTATCGTGAATCATCTCTGAGTGACAGGTATTCCTTTCCTGTTATCAAACCTGCTCAGATTTTTATAATCAGAAGCCCACATGCTCTGAAAAAGTCTTACCTGACTTGTCTGATGAGTGACTTCCCCAAAACAAAGTTTGTCTCTGCTGTCAAAATCCCTCACCCAAAGATAATCACTGCTACCAGAACTCCATCAATTTCAACTATTATTTCCTCCCAGGTACAACTTTTTAAGGACTGAAAACCCACTCCGCATCCCTGTTGATTGAGATGACACATTATCTCTGCACCACAACAGCTCTACTTAACAGGGACTGTAGACAATGATATTATTATAAAACATCACCCAGTTCCTGCCCTGTCAAACATTATTTATCCCCAGGTAACCGGAAATGAATGAAATTTACCAAGTGGTACTGAAATACATTTTTCATGTTCAACTCAACTTGTGCTCATATAAAACAAACAAACAAATCATTACTCTTAGATCTTTTTTCTCCACTTCTTGCAAGGAAAAACATATCCATCCTTCCCAATTGGCTCCCCCAAAATGGTACCCCACTGTCCTTTACTCTTGTTCAGCAATTCTCTCAAGATTTATCTGGCTTCTTTCAGCCAAGGGTCCAAGAAATATGAATACTGATACAAATTTGTCAATCCACAAGGCCTTATCCTGTGTAATACTGCCAGTCTGGACCAACACTGAAATAGCCTTTTATAAGATAACTCAGATGGAAAAAAAGAAGAAAAAAAAGAAGCTTCTATCAAATATGACTTATTGCCTTTTCCCACCTGATCCCATTTATATGCCTCATGCCGGTATTGATGGACGCGTGGGGGAGAATGGCTGTAGGCTTCACATTAGTCACTGTAATCACCAGCCTCAATAATTGACAGGAAAGAGGCTCCGCTCTGGCAATAGGGAGCCAATGAAAACTGTTTTCACGCAGCAGTTAACCATTTATTCAAATACTCAGCCTGATGCATTTTCAAAGATTGAAAAATTCCTTCTGTGCTAGAAATGGAGGTGGAGAGGGATAAAAAATGATACTTAGATGCAAAGGCCTGGAATTGCCCACAGTAACCATCAGAATCCCACCCCCACCCTGATAAAAAGAGAAAAGAGAAAGAGAAAGAAAGATAGAAAAAAGTTGACGTGCACAGGATGTAGAAGAGACGTTGACAAACGACGAAGTGTTTTAAGGAATGTGAGTACAGTTTCCCAGTGGTTTATAATCATACGACATACTTACTAGCAGGTTACCATGCCGGGCACGCGCACTGCACACTTACACTACACGCCCAAGAAATACGATATGGGGGACTTCCCTCATGCACATGCAAGCCTCCTGCTCCCGCCCCTTGGCACACTGAAGAAAAGCTTCCGGCACTAACCCCCAAGGGGAGTCACTGCTTTGGGAAATATCCCGGGGGTTCTAGACTCGTTGCAACTAAAAACTCTCCCTTTTCCTGTTCTCTGGCTCAGTGGTGGCTTTGGGCTGGACATCCAACACCAGGCGGGCGTGGTTTTGGGTAACAGGTGAGCAGTGCAGAATTCACCTGAAGAGTCCAACGCGGCCAATCAGAGACAAAGGGAACTGAGAAAATCCACTTTCCTGCCTCAGCATGTGGCAAATCAGAATCCTTTTGTAAAGAAGAACACGGGCTCCCCAAACGCCCAAAGAACGGGTAGGAGCGCATTCAAGGAAATGAACACGAGACTTCTTGTAGCGACTTTCAATTGTACAAAAGCCAAGATGGTGTTTTTTTGTTGTTTATTTTCTTTCGGCCAACACCTGCTATCGGGTCCATCAGTCAAAGGACTTGGCTAAGGCAAGTGGCAGTGCCGGAGAGCGGGCGGGTTAGACAAGAATCAGTTTAGTGGCTCAGAAGAGGACGCAGTGAATGAAACAGGCAACCGTACCCCAGGGCAGGGAGACCCTTTGATGGAAGCCAGACTTCTCTGTACGGTTTATGCAAACTTCGTAGCAGGAGCAGGTTGAGAGGCGTAGCTCCATCGTCTTACTGTTCAGCAGCACTCTTGTGAATTCGAAACTTGTAAAGCCTAAGAGATGGGCGTGGGGACATCATAATTACCAAACCGGAACGGCCCAACGAAGCAGGAAGTCTGGTGCCCTTTCTCTGATGCTGCACAGTTCTGAAGATGGAAAACCCCCTGTAATACACCTAATTGTGCAACATGGGACTACAGGGGGCCATTTCTCCCAGTCCCCAGCAGGTGATCAGCAGTGTGTGTCCTGAAGCAGCGGAGTTGGGTGTCCTTGCAATTTTGTCCTTGGCAATAAGATGCCAGGGCTATTCTAACTCAGAGCAATGCAGCATCCTTTTCTCGAGCTTCCCCCAAATGTCGGGATCCACTTGAACCAAACAAGCCTCTTGGTGGAATTACGCGCTGTGTGGAGAATCTGGTGCCCTCTCTCCCTTTAGATTTGCTGCCATTTGGCTTTCCCGGGCTCCTTCCTTGTTTCTTCGCAACTGAGAAAAGAAAATAAGGGTATCCAGCTTGTTTTCTTAAAACCAGCTCTTCTTTCCCACAGCATATTCTCCGGCGTGTCCTCTTGCTTGCCCCCCCCCCCCTCGTTTCTATAGTCATGGCTCTAATCTTTCTTTCTTCTTGGAGGAGTTACTCCCCCCCTCCCCCGCAGTGCCTACAAATTTCATGACACATTCCTGGACTGTTTTGTTGTTGTTTTGTCTTGCTGCTGTTTCGGTTGTGAGATGAGTGACAAAAGTAAACATGCGAGCAAGATGGGAGCACACAATGGGCTGGGAAAACAGTAAGTGACACTATTGCACCGAGTGCAACATCTGGGTCCGCTTCTTAATTTGTATGGTCCACTATTACTGCAAGTGTGGTCTAGACCCATGTTTTTGGTTCTGCAGTTCCCGCATATGAAGTAGCTAACTTTACTCAGTTCCTTAAAGTGAATCTTCTGTGTTTGTCCCGAGAGGTATACACAGCTTGGATAAAGACCTATGAAATGTTTCATCAAATGAAGTAAATGTATATGGGCACATGCCTATATTCAATGTATATACTGTTTGGCACTTGTCCATATAAGATTTAATTTACCTGTCAAGCTGTTCCTTGGTTTTAGGTTAGCATTTCATGTTTGTTGGAGACTTTCAGCATATTTCCTTTTCCTAACTTACCCTAAAAATGTATCATCAGCAAATATTGATACTTATTATTCCCCTTGTCTCCTGAGTCATCAATATAGGCAGTGTATATACATTATGCTTAATCTACATTCTTGGGCCACTTCCCTCTTGATCCTTCCTTGATGAATGCTTGTCATTGAAAAATAATGAGTTTTTTTTCCCCCGTCCATTTAATCCACAACAGACTTTTTGATTACCTTCTGTGACTCAGCTTCGTTGACAAGTTCTACTGAGAGAATGTATCATGAGACTTTCTAGTGTTTAAATAAATAATATGCAGGGAGTTCTTCACTGCTTCCGTAGCTCTCAGAAAGTTTGCAAAGTGTTGGAGAAATTGTCACTGTGCTCATCGGGTACTTCGAGTGTGCAGTTCGATGTGGTACAAAAGGCATGAGCCCGTCAAGGTATGCTTTCCAGCTACTGCCTAGTGTGATCTTGGGCTAGCCACTTGGACACCTCAAGTCTACCATCTTTAACATAGAGATGATGCTCCTCCTCCCAGGATCTTTAGGAGAATTAACGGGACAACAGTTGAAGGTCAACACATATGAAGTCTCTCCCCTACTTAGACTTCGGCTTGAGTAAAATTAATGACAGTGGGTTACAAAAGAACGTTTTTTGCCTCATCGTTCTGGAGATCATTTTGATGGCTTCCATTCCTCTTTTTTTCATATAATACAGTTCAAAGGCTTTCCTTCCATTTCACTTTTGCTTCTTCAGATCATCACCCCTGTGAGGCAGCTGTTGTCTCTAGATTACTATAATACCGGGCCTGAATACTGCTGTATTTCATCCTTAACATCAAATGTCCTTATCCTCCATGCAGGATGAAAGACGGAAGTGCTAAACTCAAAATGGATTCAAGACCTAAATGTGAGACCTGAAACAATAAAACTCCTAAAAGAAAACAGGCAATAATCTCTTGGACATCAGCCATAGTAGTGCATTTATAGATAGGTCTCCTCAGGCAAGGGAAACAAAAACAAAAACAAACTATTGGGGCTACACCAAGATAAAAAGCTTTTGCACAGCAAAGGAAACCATCAATAAAACAAAAAGGCAACCTACTGAATGGGAGAAAATATTTGCAAATCATATATCCTATAAGGGGTTAATACCCAAAATATATAAAAAACTTATACAACTCAATGTTTTAAAAAAAAAATCTGATTTTAAAAATGGGCGGGAGACCTGAACAGACATTTTTCCAAAAAAGACGTACAGATGTCCAACAGACACATGGAAAGATGCTCAATATCACTCATCATTATGGAAATACAAATCAAAAGCAGAATGAGAGATCATCTGTACCACGCACAATGGTTAGAATAAAAGAGACCAGAAGTAACAAGTATTGGTGAAGATGGGGAGAAAAGGGAATCCTCATGCACTGCTGGTGGGAATGCCAGTGGGTGAAGCCGCTGTAGAAAACATGATGGCGGATCCTCAAAAAATAAAAAATAGAATGACCACAGCATCCAGCAATTCCACTAGTACGGATTTGCCCAAAGAAAATGGAAACCCCAGTTCAAAACAATATATATGGACCCGTATGTTTACTCGGCATTATTTATAATACCCAAGGTATAGAAGCAACCCAAGGTCCGTCCATAGATGAACGTACAAAGAAGATGTGGTTTATGTACACAATGGGATACTCCTCAGCCGGAAAAAGGAATGAGATCTTACCAATTGCAACAACATGGCGCTGTGGGGGGACCCAGATGGAGTAAGTCAGACAGAGAAAGACAAATAGGATATTTCACTTATATGTAGAATCTAAAACAAAACAAAGCCAAAATGAACAAAAGAACAAATAGAAACAGACTCATAACTGCAGAGAACAAATTGATGGTTGCCAGAGGGGAGGGAAGTGGGGGGAAGAGCAAAATAGGTAAAGGTTATTAATAGGTATAAACCTGCAGTTATAAAATAAACAAGACATGAGGATGAACAGTACAGCTTAGGCGGAGGGAGAAGAAAATGCTAATAATGGCACAAACGAGAAGAAAAAAAAAATGGGCAGCACGGATGGGCACATCAGCACAACCGTGCATGTGCCTTTCAGTGTTTGTGTATACGACCGATAACAGCATTCCGGCAACAGTAAACATCTTTACATGCCATCTTTGTAGCAGATCACACTACACTGCACCCAGGGCGGAACACGTATTGGCCTATTTAATTTCCAGACGTGTGTGCCAGGAGGTTGTGTACACCTGTGGGAACCTGGGCCTCTCCTGGCTGTGTGCATGGGAGGTGATTCCATGAGAAATAATGTGGGTGGCGCAAAGGCACATTTTCTAGACCTAATGACAATTTGGTAGCCCAAGTGATTTTTATAAACTACATGCAAGGCTATATGGGAGATCATTTTAATTGTAAAGACATTTTTCTTCGAGTCAATATGCAGCCCACAGATGTATAATTTCTGGGATCACCTTTAGTCCTATTAAAAAGATGGGTATCACCTTGGCAGCCTTCCAGTCTTCCAGTTCAGTGGCTGTTTTCCATGATAAATGGCATATTTTCCTGAGTAGCACAGTTACTCTGTTCTATAGTTCCTTCATGTTGCTTGGACCAGTTCCACCCAGCTGATGATTTATTACAAGGTAATGTTTTTGAGCTCGTCCATCACCCCTCACCTTTACAATGTTAAGCATTTCACCTTGAACAATAGCAAAGGGTAACGCAAGCCTGGCACTAATTTTAAGAATAAATGAGAAATTGGACTATTGTCCCATTAAAAGGGTGCGGTGACCCAGGACCGAATGTTCCCCATCCAAATGTCTGAGACAGTGGGAAGCGGAGACTTGGTGGAGCCCCTGCCCAGTTTCCTCTCCCTGAGCCCACAGGCAACCTGCCCACGGGCTCTCAGCAGCGGCCACACTCCCAAAATCCTGGGGATCATGCCAGGAGCTGACCATGACAAGGGGCAGGCTCCAGGTAGAAGAATCACACCTAAGATCATGACTGTGTAAAGAGGGTTTCCAAAAGCTGGAATCTTTTCCTGCTGGAGTTCTCAATTCAAGAAATATTTTTCATCCTAGAAAAATCTGATCACCTGTGAATCTTCAACTCTGAGCAGACCCTTTTTAAGCTTCACATTATTAAGCACTTCTGGGAAAACAGTTTATTCTACAAAATTGTCCCAGCCTAGGGAGGTGTCTGGAATGTTAACTATTTGAATGCCTCTTTGTTTGTTTGTTTTCCCATAATATAATGTCCAAGACAACATCCATTAAACTTCTGAGTCCTCACACTTTTCTTCCTCTCCCAAACTTTCCACAAAGAGGGATCTTGACTTCTCTGCTGGAGGGATCTTCTCAGTGAACCTCCAGGAAAACATTGTTTTCCTTTTAGCCATATTGCATGGCTTATAAAATCAGAGAGTAGATATAGACAGAGTGGACTACAAGGAGACTTTCTTGTGGAGTCCATTCCTGAACTCACCTTTGCGGGTGAGAATCTGGGTAAGAAGTTAAAGAGAAGAAAGAAGGAAGGGAAGAAGGAAGAAAGGAATAAGGAAGGAGGGAAGGAGGGACAGAAGAAGGAAAAAAAAGGAAATAATTAAAAAGACTAGATCTACTACTCATTGAATATCTGAGGGAGAGTAGACAGAGAAGCCACTTGATAGCTTGCTTCCTTAAATCTGGTGGCACAGTGCGGGGGGTGAGTGAGGCATTCAGAGAAAGATAGAGGAGGTTGCTAGAGTGTGAGCTAGGTATTTCATTATCTTTTATCTTCACAAGACTCAAGTGAGGTTTGAAGTGTCCTTGTAATTATTTCTATTTTTTTTTTTTTAAGATAAGAGACTCTACTTCTTTTAATGCAATTCTATCTAGAGACCAGGCAATGTGGGGCCCCTGATATTTTCCATTACCCTGACCTGTGAGACAACCTCAGTTTCCTTCTTTGTCCTTCTCCCTTCCTTATGACCTGATATGTTTTAAAGATATTCATTGTATCCATAATTAGAAATAATCATGGCCTCTATTTTGCAAATAAGTATTGGCTAGTTGCTTGGCATTTTTATGGGGGTGATGGGCTGATAAAATAATTTGTTGACAAAAGAGACTCTTAATGTCATAAAACAAACTGAGGGGGGTGGGGGGCAGGGTGTTGGGAGAGGGTGGTGGGGTTACATTATATGTGTAAATAAAAATAAAAAAAATTAAAAAACAAACCAAAAAAAACACAATAAAAAATAATTTGTTGAATTCTAGCCTCTATTTTTTTTCTCCCCCATGCGAATCTCTGCCCAGAATGCCTTACCTACCCTGGACATCTCTGCAATTCACTTATAAAACCGCAAACTCATGGAAGGAAGCCTTTTTCTCACACACACTCTCTTACAAGGTGCTCTTAAGTTAAATGACTTAATTATCCTGATAATATTTTAGTGGTTTAACCTTGACTCTGGCTCCAGTCTGGTCTACAGCTCAGTGCAGCTCTACTGTGTTTTGATGGGCCTGGTCCTTGGACCAATCAGGAGTTTCTAATCGGTCCCACCAACTGCCACAGCCAATTGGTCTTTCTGCCAACATCACTGGATGCTCTCCTGAATCCCATGAACCACATCCCTTATACACTGGATAATCTGTGAAATCGTGGAAAGTGAGAAGGCTCAATCATGCCTAGTCTTGCAGGGAACTTGGGATGTGGCCTTACCTTGGCTCTTCTTGGGGAGCTGAGGTAGCCCGAATTGATCTTAAGTTCTGAGAAGAGAAATGTAACAAAGGAAATCAAGGCATCCCAGGGTTCACAATTTTCTAAGTGCATCATCTCAAAAGGACTTTTCACAAAGATACTCAAAGCACCATTATTCATCATAGCAAAAATTTGAGGTGGTGTATCACTGTGGCTAAGAGCTTAGGTTCAGGGGTCAAAAATAACTGAATTCTGATCCTTGCTTCTCCATTTACTAGCTGAATAAATTTGGGAGAATTTTCCAACCTCTCTTAAGCTCCAATTTTTTCTCTTTTATTAAAGTAGGATAAGAATAAAAACATCTACAGTGTATGCTTATTGAGAAAATTAGAGATAATTGCACACATCGTGTTAGCTTGATGCCTGGCATTCAGTAAGCAGTCAGTAGATGTTAGTGGGGATAAGGATGATGATGACCATAATGACTAATTAAAGCAATCCAATGCCCAATAACAGATAACCCAATCAAACAAAATATGATAGACTAACCCAGGGGAATGCCAATCATGTTTGCTATTATGATGAGCACATGGTCTGTGGAAAGTGAACCTGAACTTTTGGTGGAAACTTCTTGTTCCCTGCTGGACCTGAGACCTAGCTTGCTTGATGATTGCTTTCTACTTTTTATTTTCCATAATTTCTTATTAATTAGTTCAACCTCATATAATTGATAAATATGGTTAAGTCTCACCTGTAATTAAAATATGACCCTTTGATCCTGTGTCACTCTCTGCATCTTGCTACACCTTTTGCTCCCCATTACAGACCAGATCCTTGAAAAAGTAGCCCACATTCCCTTGTTACCTACACTTAATTCACCTTTGATGCCTGACTCCTGCCCCCATCAACTACTGCGTCTTTCCAAAATGAACTCTAATGAATGCTTTTCACAGTTTTTTGATACCATTGACCACTTCTTTCACATTCTCTTTGACATGGCCATTTTGGGTTCTTCTAATTTTCTGACCCTTTATAGGGTCCTTTCTGGGTACTTCTACTACCTTCTCTTTATATGCTGGTGGCACCCAAGTCTTGTTCCAAAGGGTACTGACTAGAGAAAGGAACTGGAGAGCTTAATACTTAGATACTAATTGAAGCCATGGGCATGGGTGAGATTATGTAGGCAGAGATTGTGAAATGAGACCAAAATTGTTTTAAAAAATAGGTTTTCAGACAAAGCTTTGAGACTATGGAGGAAGCAGGAAGGAGGAGCCAGAACAGAAGAAGAAATGAAGACAAGAACTGGAGGAGGTAGCGTCTAAGTAGCCCAGGGAAGAGGGTGCTTCTAGAAAAAGAAAGCGACGAACACTGTCAAATATATGGGAATAAAATGTTAAAAAAGATAATACCAGGAAGTGTCCATTAGATCTGGCAACAGGAAGTTTACGGAGCTTTGTTGAGAACAGTTTTATTGAAGTCAAGAGGGCCAAAGACAGACCAGAATGGAGCAATGAAAGAGATGACAGAAGAAGAAATAAAGAAAATATGCATAAATCTCTTAAAAGGGGAGCATTTCAAGAGAAGAATGCTAGTGGTGACAGAGGGAACTCACTAGTCATCATTATCATCACCAAAAGCTATGCTAAAGCATGGAGCTATTTTAAAGAATTACTTTACTTGTATATATTCAGAATTACCCAACCATCTTATCTTTGCACCCACAAATTCAAAAAATGTAACACTCTGCATGTGTAATCCTTTTTTTTTTTTTTTT
>RCUC01041002.1:0-11017 GCA_003697995.1 Taxidea taxus jeffersonii | reverse complement strand
TGTGTGTGTGTGTGTGTGTGTGTGTGTGTGTGTGTGAGAGAGAGAGAGAGAGAGAGAGAGAGAGAGATGATTTTGACAAGGGTGCCAAGACTATTCAGTGAGGAAAGAACAGTCTTTTCTACAAATGGTGCTGGGATAAATGGATGTCTACATGCAAAAGAATAGTTACCTATTAACTCAAAATGGGTAAATGACCTAAATGTAAGACCTAAAGCAATAAAACTTTTAGAAGAAAACGCAGGAAGAAAGCTTCACAACATTGGCTTGGCAAGATTTCTTAGATACGACATCAAAGGCACAATAAAAGAAAATAATAAAAACGTTGAACTTCATATGGTCACAAAAAGACAAATACCATATGATTCCACTTACATGAAGTACTTAGAATGGTCAAAATCACAAATACAAAAAGGAGAATGGTGATTGCCAGGGGTTGAAAGTTGGGGGAGGGGGAGATGGAGAGTTTTTTTTTTTCTTAAGGGATACAGTGTTTCAGTTTTACCAGATGAAAAATGTTATAAGGATGGATAATAGGGGGCTCTGGGGGGCTCAGTCAGTTGAGCATCTGCCTTTAGCTCAGGTCATGGTCCCAGGGTCCTGGGATCGAGCCCCGTGTTTCTTCTCCCTCTCCCTCTGCCTGCCTCTCTGCCTACTTGTGTTTTCTCTATCTCTCTGTCAAATAAATAAACAAAATCTTGGGGGGGGGGTGGATAATGGATGGTAACAGTTGCACAACCATGTGAATGTCTTTGATACCACTGAACCGCATACTTAATGGTTAGGATGGTAAATTTTGTTAGGTGTACTTTACCACAATAAAAAACGTCCTCCCCAAAAGTGAAGATCATTCTTTGTTTTTACTATATTATAAATAATCAAACAAAATCTATAGGCTGAAATTTAAAAGAGCAGTAAGTAAGATTTTCAAATTTATTAGATTCAGAATAGAACAACAAAAGTTGAAATTTAAACTTAAAAAGCATAAGAAAAATTAGATTTTGAAGCTGATTGCTTTAATAAACTAATATTTAAAATTCTTGTAACTATACATAGCCTTTTGTGTGTGTGTGTCCTCAAATATAAAAAGATACAAACTTGCACTAACCTACTTCTTGCAACTGTCCCTAGCCAGCCTGTCTCATTTCTCTGGCATGAAATGTCATGGGGTCTCCTCATTGTCTATGTTAAAGCTCCCATTGCTACCTCTGAGCTCTAGTAAAGGAGAGGTTTGTCCCGTATACTTTCTATATACCTCTCCTGAAGGATTTCTGTCCCCTTTCCCTTCCATTATGAGCTCTGTGACACTCAACCCCTAGAAAGAAAGGACCTTGAGGATCAGTTCATATTCCAAGGAACATTTACTAACACCTTCTGCATCAAGCCCTGTGTGGGGTGTGCCCCCACATTACCACACTTAGCTGTTCACATCTACCCTGTGAAGCAAGTGTCAGCACCCTCATGTTACAGTGGAAACAGACTCATAGTTTAAGTAACTGGCCCAGCTAGCAAGCGATCAAGCAGAGAGATGGCCTTGGACATAGCCTGGGCAAGCACAGATCTATCTTGCCTGGTCCTCTGCTTCTCAGGTTTTCACTATCTGGTTGATCCTCATATTCCCTCCCCAGAAGATTCCTCTGACTGCCTCCCCACCACAAGACTCCAGGACCCTGCCTGTGCCTGTCATCCTCAACATTCCTCTATGGCCAGGATGCTCACCAAAGGAGGGAAGATTCTGGCCCAATTTGCAGGTAAGAGAGAAGGTTACCACAATCCTTGCTCTTCAAGAATAACCACAGTGGGGCCCCTAAAAACCAGGAAGGAGAGAAGGGTCAGGAGAAGCAACTGTGAGAGAGAGAGAAGCCCCTGCCACTAACCCACCCTCTTCCTCTCCCAGTCGAGGAAGCCTTCAGAACCAAAGGGGGTATGGGAAAGATGAGTCAGATATGTTTCCCTTTGCGTCACAGAATCTAACTCTCCATCTGTGAGTTCAGATAAGTTCCAAATAACCCCGAGCAGTGGCCCACAGGGTGTGATAGCAACACACCTACACCACAAGGTATCCCTTTCCAATTCTGTGGGAAAACAACTGCCTCTTTCAACAGTCAACACATAACCTGAACAATGAACAATTCAAAAATGAAACTAAGAAAACTATTTCATTTACAATAGTACAAAAGAGAATAAAATATTTAGGAATAAATTTAATGAAGAAAGGGTAAGACTTGTACATGAAAACTACAAAATGTTGAAAGACATTAAGGGAGACCTAAATAAATGGAAAGATATCCTATGTTCATGGATTGGAAGACTTACTATTATTAAGATGACAGTACTCTCCCAAATTAATGTTCAAGTGCAACCCAATCCCAATCAAAATTCCAACTGCCTCGTTTTTCAGAAATAGACAAGCTAATTCTAAAATTCCTATGGAAATGCAAGAGAAACAGAAGAGCCAAAATCATCTCGAAGAAGAAGAAAAAGTTGGAGGACTCACACTTCCTGATTTCAAAACTTACTACAAAACTATAGTAGTTAAAACAGTGTGGTACTGACATAAAGTTAGACGTATAGATCAGTGGAATAAATTCAAGAGTCCAGAAACCAACCCATGTATCTATAGTCAATGGTTTTTAACAAAGATGCCAAGGCCATTCAATGTGGAAAGAATAGTCTTTTCAACAAATGGTGCTGGAATGAAGCTGGACCCCTATCTCAAATCATACACAAAAATTAACTCAAAATTGATTAAAAAATTAATTTAAGAGCTAAAATCATAAACATATTAAAAATAGATAAAAATCTGTGTGACCTTGGAATAGACAACAAATTTCATATGACACCAAAATCAAAAGAAAAAAATGGCAACAAAAGATATCAGACTCCATCAAAATTTAAAACTTTTATGTATTAAGGATACTGTCAAGAAAGTAAAAAAACAACCCATAGAATGGAGAAAATATTTGCCGATTATGTATCCGATAAGGGTCTAGTATCCAGAATATATACCCAGAATATATAAACAACTCTTACAACTTGGGGCGACCGGGTAGCTCAATCAGTTGAGCAGTTGAATGGTTGGGTGACTCTTGGTTTCCACTCAGGTCAAGATCTCAGGGTCATGATATCAAGCCCCAGCCCAGCCTCAGTCTCCGTGCTCAGCAGGGAGTCTGCTGGAGATTGTAGCTCCCTCTGCCCCTCCCCCAACTGGCATGTAGGCTCTGTCTCTTGAATAAATAAATCTTTATCCTTAATATTTTATTTATTTATTTGACAGAGAGAGATGCAGCAAGACTGGGAACACAAGCAAGGGGAGTGGGAGAGGGAGAAGCAGGCTCCCCACAGAGCAGGGAGCCCAATGTGGGGTTCCATCCCAGGACTAGGATCATGACCTGAGCCAAAGGCAGACACTTTAACAACTGAGCCACCCAGGCGCCCCTAAATAAATAAACCTTAAAAAAATAAAGAACTCCTACAACTCAACAAAAAAAGAAAAATAGTCCAATTTAAACATGGACAAAGAAATAAACATTTCTCAAAGAAGATATAAAAATAGCCAGTAGGCACATGAGAAAATGTTCAGAATTTTCTCATAGTCTTAGAGAAATGCATCTCAAAACCATAATGAGATACCCCTTCATTCTAACTAAGATGGCTATATTTTTTAATGGAATTTAACACGTGTTGGTTGCAGAGAAACTAGGATCTTCATGTACCATTGATAGGAATGTAAAATAGTTCAGTTGCTATGGAAAACAGTTTGTCAGTTCCTCAAGAAGTTAAATATAGAGTCACCATATTACCCAGCAATTCCTCTCATAGGTGTATACCCAACATATGTTCACACAAAACTTGACATGAATGTTGATAGCAGCATTATTCATAATAATCCAAAAGAGGAAACAACCCAAACGCCCATCAATGGATAAATGGTGTATCCATCAATGGATTATTCATCCATAAAAAGAAACAAAGTACTGATAACATAAGGTGCACATGGATAAACCTTGAAGATATTATGCTACAATGAAAGAAGCCAGATACAAATGGCCACATATTATATGGCTCCACGTGAGGTGTTCAGAATAGGCAGTAAGGGAGAGTGGAAGAGGGTAGATAAGGGAGGGGGGCAGTGGCAGGCGCGGAGGGCAGATGGGAAGGGGAAAAACGGGACTAACTGTAATAGGTGGGGTGTGAGGTTTCTTTTAGGAGAGATGGGAATGTTCTCAAATTAGATAGTGGTGATATTTGCCCAACTTTGTGAAAATGCTGAAAACCACTGAATTGTACATATAAAATGATTAACATGTTGAATTTATTTCAACTTTAAAAAAGTCAACATGCAGGGACACCTGGGTGGTTCAGTCAGTTAAACGTCTGCCCCAGCTCAGGTCATGATCCCAGGGTCCTGAGATCAAGTCCCACATCAGGCTCCTTGCTCAGCAGGGAGTCTGCTTCTCTCTCTGCCTGCTGCTCCCTGTGTTTGTGGGCACTTGCTCGCTCTCTCGCTCTCTCTCTGACAAATAAATAAAATCTTAAAAAAAAAAAAGTCAACATGCACCAAGGAGCCCTTCAGTGTGGGCTCAGGATCACTGTAGTCCTTAGGGAGGCTTATGGTGCTGAAGCAATGGAGTCTAAGGGTCAGCCATGTCCCAACTTCCATCTCCCAAATGAGCTCAGGGATACCATCTCCGAGCTCAGGGATAAAGTCTCCTAAGCAGGAATGACCTCCCTTGCCATTAGGAGGATTTTCTCAGCCTCCTAGGGCAGAGGGCAAACATCTGAAGGGATCCACGGGATTGGCAGAGGCCCTGCAGGTTGGGTCACAGAGGATTTGGGAGAGAAGAGCCAGGAGTGGACTTTAGAACACTGGTGGTGACACGAGGATAAAGACGTCACAGAAGAGGAGATCCAAGTCACGAATGATGGCGGAAGATGCTTGGCCTCACTGGCAATCAAAGGAACACACGCTGGAACAACAATGAGACAGCATTTTCCCCCAATTAGATTGGCAAAAATGGCTTGCTAATATGAAATTTGGCAGGATGTGAGGAGGTATGTGTCCTCATTCCACTGCTGGTGGGCGTGTGAGTTGGTAGAGCTGCTTTGGAGGGCAACTTGCCAGGATCTATTAAAGTGAACAGTATGCATACCCTATGACTCAGCGGTCCCAGTGCCCAGGATTTATTCTAAAGACAGACTGTCACATGCACGGGGAGATATGAGATGTTTATGCAACACCATTTGTGATAATGAAATGTTGGGGGGCAAAAACCTTAAGTATTCATGAACAGGAGAAAGGCTAAAAAGCCTATGTACATCCATTGTCTATTTAACAAAATGAGAAGTTCCAGAAATATAACATAAAATGATCTCCAAGGCATGTTATTGGATTTAAAAAGCAGAAAGCAAATTCTAGAAGGATATATATCATTTATGAACAAATGAAACAAAACTCAAAACACAAGTGTGCTGGAGGCTCTTAGAGATTTCTGAGAAGCAGGCCGAGATGCCAGGCCAAGTAAGAACCCTTTCTTCAGCTGGACAAAGATGGACCTTAAAAAAAGTAATGCAAGAAGAACACGGAATTGCCAGGCTTGGGGCTGTTTGACTTCCAAGAGATATTTCTTTTTAAGATTTTATTTATTTATTTGAGAGAATGATCATGGGAGGAGGGAGGGGCAGAGAAGCGGAGGGAGAAGCAGACAATGCAGGTTCCATCTCAGGATCCTGGGATCATGACCTGAAGGGAGATGCCTAACCGACTGAGCCACCCGGATGCCCCTAAGAGATAATTTTCTAAGGAATGGAGAGAACGAATGCATGATTCGTTCCTTGGGTTTTATTTCTTGTTCTGTGTTAGGAGAATTACTACAGGCCTATGTAATATTTCTTTTAGAGAACAGAGGTAACCTACCATGCCCCAGATGAAAAAGGAAAGGTTAAAATTAGGTGTCCTCATTGTCAGTGATCTCAGGTATAAAAGAGGGAGATAAGCCTTTGCCAGAGAGAAGTCATGACCACATGCCGTACATGAGGCTTTTCACCCATCTCCCAGGCGGACAAGAGGTCTTCCCTGCTCTGACAAATTCAAGCAGAGGGTTCTCAGTAGGAGAGGGGCTGAGATCAGAGTAAGAAATAATTGATTATGGCTTAATAATATTTTAAGTAGAAAATAAAAGGCTCTTTAAAAAAAGGAGAGAAAAGAGACTTTGTTGGAAAGATCCACCTGATTCTTTGCTGATAGATGTCTGTAAGCAGAGGTTTTGCTCTTCCATTCTCTGCTATATAAAAAGAACCTGATTATTACCATACAGCCTAACAAAGGAAAAGGATCATCCCTCATTTTTGGCCATGAACATTCCTAAACTAATAACACATACACATGTATAAATTTATTTGTGTGTTTTTAAAAAGTTCTGGAAGGGGCACCTGGGTGGCTCTGGTGGTTAAGTGGGGGAGCCTGCTTCTCCCTCTCTGCTCTGTTGTTCCCATGGCTTGTGATATCTCACTCACGTTCTCTCTTTCTCTCTCAAACAAATAAATAACATCTGAAAGAAAGAGAGAGAGGGGGAGGAAGGAAGGAAGGAAGGAAAAGTTCTGGAAGAATAGTCACTAATCTGAAACAGGGATTACTGAGGAAGCAGGGAAAGGATAAGGGCTGGGAGAGAAGACTGATCAAAAGGACTTTGAGTCTTATCTAGAATTGTTAAATTTTGTTTTCCATTTTCACTTTCACTTTTTTAAATAAGAAAGAATAAGATAAAGTTGGGGAAAACAATATTTAAAGATAGTTATTTTTACATATTTACAACATAAAAGATCTTTTTTGCTCCCACTTAAATATAAATATATAACAAATTTTTAAACAACATAACAATATTTAGTAATAACATATTTTCACAAAATCTTGCTTCAGCATACCCAAAACAGTTCTTAGAGGGAAATTTATAGCCCTAAATGAATACATTATAAAAGGAAAATTTAAATGAATGGACTAAGTGTCCAATTCAAGAAGTTAGAAAAGAGGGTGCCCGGCTGGCTCAGTTGGGAGAGCATACAATGCTTGATGTTGGGGTCGTGAGTTTGAGCCCCACATTGGGTAGGCAGATTACTTAAATAAATAAAACTTTTTTTAAAAAGGAAGTTAGGGGCGCCTGGGTGGCTCAGTGGGTTAAAGCCTCTGCCTTCGGCTCGGGTCATGATCCCAGGTCTTGGGATGGAGCCCCGCATCGGGCTCTCTGCTCAGCGTGGAGCCTGCTTCCCCTTCTCTCTCTGCCTGCCTCTCTGCCTACTTGTGATCTCTGTCTGTCAAATAAATAAATAAATCTTTTAAAAAAATAAAAAGGAAGTTAGAAGGGCAGAATGAACCCAAAGAAAGTAAAAGGAAGGAAATCATTTTAAAATTACACCAGAGAATAAAATGAAAGAGAAAACAAAGAAATAATAGAAAAACAGAATGAGATCAAAAAGTGTTTTTTTGAAGCAACTGATACTTACATATATTTCTTGCAAATGTATCGAGAAAAAATGAGGAAATTGTAAATAAACAACATTAGGAATGAAAAGGGGAAATAACTAGAGATATAGTGGTGATTTAAACATTTACACCCATAAATCTGAAACAGGTTAAGTAATCTCCCAATAAAATAAAACCTACCAAACTGGCTCTAGAAGAAACTGAAAACCTGAATTAAATCAGCAGTGAAAAGCCTACACTCAAAATACACACACACATTCCAATAACACTTCAAGGAACAGATTATCCCTATTTTCTGTCATCTGTATATAAGAAAAACTATTACGGCTCAAGAAAAGCGGCCAAAGGAAAAAAAAAAAGAGCGTAGTGTCTAGAAACCTAAACCAAAGGAAGAGACAATTCTCAAGAAGGCGGAGGGAGAGTTGTCAGATCCCACACAGCTCAGCAAAACTTCCTGGCTGAACACTCCTCACCCCTGAGGGGACAGGCACCTGCATTATACCCAGTCCCTGCCCTCCATGGTGCTGCAGTAATGACAATTACTAATAACTTTACGTGTGTCTTTGAGATGATTTGATCAACTTCTGATTCACTGATGTGTTGATTCCATGAGGAAGAAACCACATGCTTATTTTTTTTCATCTTCGTAAATAGTGTATTACTTAGCTGGTACCTGGCACAGACTGGACGGGCAACGATTCTTGTTGAATGAGGAGTGGAATTTAGGAGGTCAATGTGGCCTTGAACCCCCTGCAATTTTAACCCTACAATTGTGGCTAGAGCCATTAAGGAATAAGACTGAGGGTAGACTACCCAATACTCAGTGAGTACCTTAAGTGCTAGGCAATACTAGGAGCTGGAGTTGAGATCCTGAAAAGTGGTCAGAGTTTGGAAGAAATGCCCACAAATGCTCAGTCCCCTGGGAGACCCAGACAGAAATCCCACAAATGCAAATTACGGAACTGGGAAGTGAGCTCACCCCACTGTCCTGCCCACTTGGTCTCTCAAAGACTCACTGGGAAGGAGAGAGGTGGGAAAGGGAAGACTCGCTTAAAGCAGGGAGGGGTAGGCGTAGGGGAGGTGTCACCAAAGAAAGTAGGCGTGGAAGGGGTGCCTGGCTGGCTCAGTTGGTTAAGTGTCTGGTTCAGCTCAGGTCCTGATCCTGGGGTCCTGGGATGGAGCCCCCATGGGTTCCGTGCTCACCAGAGAGTCCACTTCTCCCTCTCACTCTGCCTGCCGCTCCCCCGGCTTATGCTCTCTCTCTGTCGAATGAATACGTAAAATCTTAAAAAAAAAAAAAAAAAGTAGGAGTGAAGGATGAAGGAATGGAGTAGAGGGACAAAGAGGCTAGGAAAACTAAGGGGTTTGGTTGATACGAATCAGGAATGTGATTTCTGATATCTATGTAACGTAACAGAACTTCCTTCTAAGAAAAAATCTTGGAGAAAGCTTTGTTCCACTGAGTATTTTGTCTGGATATAGATTTATAAAGGGCCAAGACATAGGGCGCCTGGGTGGCTCAGTCGTTAAACATCTGCCTTCGGCTCAGGTCATGATCCCAGGGTCCTGGGATGGAGCCCCACATCAGGCTCTCTGCTCCACAGGAAGCCTGCTTCTCCCTCTCCCACTCCTCATGCTTGTGTTCCCTCTCGCTGTGTCTCTCTCTGTCAAAGAGGTAAATAAAGTCTTTAAAAATAAATAAATTAAATAAAAGGCCAAGACTGATTTGGGGATTAAGAGCTGAAGACAGATGAACTATGCTACCTGACAGACCGCATCTGAAAGGTAGTCTGTACGGGGTGGGGGATGGTGTCAGCAAAATGGCTAGTGCCTTTACTGCCTTGCAAGGTAGCGAGACTACTGATAAATCTCTGGAGTGGGGGACGCCTGGGTGGCTCAGTTGGTTAAGCGGCTGCCTTCGGCTCAGGTCGTGATCCCAGCGTCCTGGGATCGAGTCCCACATCGGGCTGCTTGCTCGGCAGGGAGCCTGCTCCTCCCTCTGCCTCTGCCTGTCTCTCTGTCTGCCTGGGCTCCCTCTCTTCCTCTCTCTAACTAATAAATTTAAAAAAAAAAACCGTAAATCTCTGGAGTGGGAAGGATAATTGAGAACAGGCACATCCAAAATGCAGTTTTAAGTTGTATCCCTATGATACATAAACCTTCAGCAAAAGTTTCGCCACACCAAACAGCCTTTTATTTACAGTTGGTTTGCAAGAAAATTCCAGAAAGTTCTGTGTCCCAAATTTGGAACCTGTGGCAGGGCAGAGATAAGGGATAAGCCAGGAGCACAGAGGCAAGAACAGGACTTTAGCCAAGTGGGAACGAGGGGTGACCACAACAGCAGACCCACTGGAATTGGGGCCAGGTGACAGTTCTGCCTCTTCCTCGCTCTGTCCAGGACCTACCCTGCCTGGAAGGCGAGGAGCGTCTCACCTTGATAGCAAGGAGCAGGGTGACCCCGGACAACCTCCTGGCTGTGGTCATTGCTCCAGACAGAGGGGTTAGTCAGGCCCTCAAAAGTAATGAAAATCATCAAAAGAGAAGGGCTTCTGTGGACCCATCTCTGGAGATGCAAGCGGAGGAGGGAGCTGTTGAGAAGATGTGTCTCTGTGCTGGCAGGTGTGGAGAGAAGCTGCACTCCAGGAGAGAATGTGGTAGTGGAAGATTCCCAGAGAGAGATCAGCAGGCTGCACTCACAGGGCCTGTAGACAAGAGGAAGGAACTACCCAGGGAGCCAGTCCAGGACAGGCCAAGTCTCACCAGAAATTGATGCAAACACAGAAGGCAGAAGATGAGGTCATTCCATTTGCCCAGAGGAAAGTGAGGTTCAGAAAGCTGGCTCTCCACCTCCTGGCCAGGGTACTCCAGGAGAGCCAAGAAGACCATGCTCCTGTCCTTTCCCCCATAGAGAGGAGATGATGGGCCCTAGCACAGACCACCAAAGCCTCCCTTGCATGGGTGAGCAGCTCAGGGCGGGTCAAAGTTGTCCTCTCAGGGTCCTCCAGTTCTCCCTCCCACAACGTTCTTTCTGAAGGTCCAACTCATCGTTCCTGCATGGTGTCATCCATCCCCACACCCCGCACCCCGCCTTACCATGCCCGCCCAGGGTTCAAGATTCACAGAGGAGGTGTCCCTGGGTGGCTCAGTCAGTTAAACATCCAATCCTAAGGGGGATTTTTTGGTTGTTGGTTTGTTTTTTTTTTTTAAGATTTTATTTATTCATTTGACAGAGAGAGAGATCACAAGTAGGCAGAGAGGCAGGCAGAGAGAGAGGAGGACACAGGCTCCCTGCTGGGCATGGAGCCCGATATGGGACTCCATCCCAGGACCCTGGGATCATGACCTGAGCCGAAGGCGGAGGCTTAACCCACTGAGCCACCAAGGTGCCCCCAATCCTAAGGTTTTGGCTCAGGTCATGATCTCATGGGTGGTGGGATGGAGCCCCTCGTGGGGAGTCTGTTAGAAGATTCTCTCCCTTTGCCTCTCTTCCCCACAATCTCTCTCTATCTCAAATAAATAAATAATCTTAAAAAAAAAAAA
>RCUC01040991.1:0-20575 GCA_003697995.1 Taxidea taxus jeffersonii | reverse complement strand
TTTTTTTTTTTTTTTAAGATTGTATTTCCTTATTTGTCAGAGAGGGAGAGAAAGAGAGAGAGCACAAGCAGGGGGAGCTGCAGGCAGAGAGAGAGGCAGATTTCCCGCTGAGCAGGGAATCCGATGTGGAACTCGATCCCAGGACCTGAGGATCAAGACCTGAGCCGAAGACAGATGCTTAACCCTCGAGCCAGCCAGGTGTCCCAACCTGCTGACTACTTTTAAAGATATTTATCAAGCCCCTAGTTCAATGCCCGGCATTGACCTGAAGGTTTCCATGCACTTTGTCCAATTTAATCCCTCTTTCATCCAAGGGATGAAAGTATTAGAGTATCCCCATTTTACAGAGGGGAATCAGGGCACTGAGTTCCAGGGAAATGAACTACTTGGCCGTGTTAACACTTAAAACCAGGTCTCCAGTGCCATTTAAAAAATATATATATAGCTCAACTCCCTCTCCCATTTATTACCTCAGAACAAAATTGAGTCTGAAATGTACAAAAAATCATCATCTACACGCTAAATTTGAATCTATAATAGGAAGTAAGCGGGGGTTGCACTTTTCCCCCAAGTTTTCTAAACAATGTAAAAAACTCATTTATTTCAGCCTGAACGTTGTAATATAACACTTCAGCATTTTCCATTAAAACCAAGAAATTACCACATATCCAAGAAAACTAAAGAACGCTATAATTGTTCATGTTTCAGAAATGTCATTGGATATGTTAGCAAAGAGCCTTGTTATTCTACGTGCCATAAATATTACTGCTTGAGTGGATAAAATGCACGGGTTTTAAATTCCTAATCAGTGTTTTCAAGCACTCACATAGGCACTTCATGATTGCACTTTCTCTGGGTATTTTGGTTGTTCCTTCCAACCACGAAAGAAACCGGCACTTCTGTGTCTCTCTCGGGACCCGGTGCCAGCTTCCTGAGCTCTGGTGTTCCTGATTTCTGCGTGCCCGTCCCACAGTGTGCATACACATCCTTTCCTTAGCTTTGTGTTTCCAGGAAGGGACTCCTCCTAAGTAACACTCTTGGTCTCTCCCAGGGGTGAGAGATCCTTCTCACTTTCCCATGTGAGGCGAGTAGTGATGTGATTGATGGGATTTTCGAGGAATTAGCATCTGTTGGTCATGCCCCTTGAATGTGTGGATAGAAACTATTATAACGTTGAAACATTGAAGGGTCCTTTCTCCATGAAAGGACCTTTCGCCATGAAGGGAGGCAGTAATTCTGAATGAATGATTTGCTCTGTAGACCCAAACTCTCTCTTTGAGAGAGAACATTTGAAAGCCAAGCTTGGCCCCCAAATTAAAGTCATGTTCTCTGGTTGGTTTTAACTGTAATGAAACTGACATTTAAATCTCCACGTTCTTGTTTTATGTCTCAGCTCTCAGTTAACTGGAAGAAGATGTTATTTATGATCTCCCGATCCTCAAAGTAACCAGTATTTCAATTCTCACACGTGTCAATGCCAACTATCAACGACCAGAACACCCGGAAAGCCGAAAACAGACTTTGAAATTTTCATCGGCTATTTGCTGTTATTAAATGACACAAGAAAGCTACCCTAAGCGAAGGAGGTCACAATAACCCTACAGTCACTCATCCATTCATCTAATTTATGTTATCATTTACAGACTGAGCATTGTGCAAGGAGATGAGGATATAAAGACAGGTAGGACATGCCGCCTGCCTCGAGCAATTTGCAGAATGCAGAGAAGACAGGCAGGCAGACGAGAGATGATACAGCAGTATGATCAGTGAGGGGACACGAGTACATACAGGGCCTGTGGAAGCCCAAACTCAGGGCCTGGGATGAGGGGGTGGGTGGGGCCAGGTCAGGCTGGATCAGGGGGAGATATGAACCGAGTCTTGAGGATGAGAAATGACTGGACAAAAACAGAATGTGGGGGGATGGTGTTGCAGGCAAGGGGCTAAGGATGTGCTCAGGAAAATGTTAAGGATGTAGCAAGGCTTGGAGTAAAAGTGGAGACCTTGACGAGGTTGAAGGACAGGTACAGGGGACACGTTCCTTTGTATCAAGTCTGGTGTAGAGAAGAGAGTTTTTTCCCCACTAAATTCATTGTCCTTGCCCCAGCCTGAACTATGTCCTGAGGAATGGATGTGCTTATGGGCTGAGGCCAAGGTCATCGGGCAGATCTCCAGCCAAAGTACATGCATTGACAGTGGGGTGGGTGATCCCCCAGAGGGAAATTGGGGGTGCAGTCCTGGGGCGTTTGGAGGCCAGAGAGCAGAGAGGACACAGGCTCACCATGAAGGAGATTAATTTCCACTGGGGCCGAAATCGGAGGGGGGTGGTCAGGGTCACTTGTGCAAGAACCTTCTAGGTGTGAATCCTAGCTCTATCACATACGAGCTGAAAAGCCTTGGACAAATTACAGAATCCCCCTTCCCGCCAGTTTTCTCTTCTGTAAAATGGAGGTGATAAAGCCTCCTTCCCAGGGTTGCTCTGAGATAATGTACAGAAGCTCAGGAGCAGGACTACTGGTGGAAGAGTGGAAACTGTTAGCATTACATATTTTCGGTGCCATCTTAGCTTTTCCCTTCCCCATCCTGTGACCCTCAACTCATTCGCAAGCAAGATTTTAGTATGTTTTAGTTATGCCACATAACAACTGCCACAAAATTTAGTAACTTAAAACGACAATTTATGATTTCTCACAGTTTGTGAGCTGACCAGGGCTCAGCTAGATGGTTCTTGTTCTGGTCTCACTTAGAGTGTCCCATGCTACGGTTGTCAGGGGGCGGGATCTGGAACATTCAGGGTGGCTTAAGTAACACGTCCGGTTCCTGGGTGCGATGGTTCCTGGGAAGGATGGACTCAGCTGGGGCACTCTGTAGGTGATCTTGGGACAGCCCTCCGTGTGGCTTCTTCATGTCATCGGTTTCTCAGGGCAGCCAGGTTTTCTGGTGAATCAGATGCCAAGCTCTATCTTAAGGCTTAGACTCAGAACATGACTGAGGCCGCACGCTCTGGGGAAAGCACCCAGACTCAAGGAGAGAGGACCTTGAGTCTTCACAGAAGGGTGTGAAGGCTGGAGCGTATGGTTCAGTGAGAGTCCTTTGTTTTTAAGATTCTATTTATTTATTTGACAGACCGAGATCACAAGTAGGCAGAGAGGCAGGCAAAGAGAGAGAAGGGGAAGCAGGCTCCCCGAAGCAGGCTCCCCGCTGAGCAGAGAGCCTGATGTGGGGCTCGATCCCAGGACCCTGGGATCATGACCCGAGCCGAAGGCAAAGGCCTTAACCCACTGAGCCCCCCAGGCATCCCCAGTGAGAGTTCTTTTTAAAGGTCAGCACTTCATGCTGACTTTAATTTGTGTACAGCTCAGATCGATGATCTCTTACTCAAAACCCTTGAGTCACATATTTTTTCATAATTCAGGTTTTTTAAATAGCTTATAGAGGAATAGCATGCATATACTCTATCTAGCATGCCCAACAAACTTTGGGGCAGCATCCCATAAGCAAGAACCTTATAATTCTGTAGTAAGAGGCACAACTCAGGTGGAAGGACTACAGACAACAATGAAGCTCTTAGGTCAGACCAAGTTTTGGTGTTTTCAGAGATTTTGGGATGTTAAACTGTGAGTAAAATATTATGCACCTATATTCTGAGTCAAAATAACCTTTTAAAGATAAAATAAATTTCTCCTATCTTGGGGGCATACATCTAATCTCAATATAGGTCCTCTGGGAAGCAGACAACAAAACATAATGAGAAGTATGAGCAACTGGGGGAAGCTGGTTAAAGGTAAAGGGAAACAGCAGCGGGAGCAGGGGGACAGTCTTCAGACCATGACGAAGGTCTGGCGTCCAAGAAGGAGAGGGGCAAGGACAGAGGACTGGCTGCCATGAAGCTCTGAGAAATTTTGGCTAGCCCCATGGGGAGCTCCATTCGGAACAAAGATGGCCTCCTTGAGACGTCTGGTGTTAGGTAGGACAGGCCAGGCCCCCTCGCCCTGCCCGCTCAGGCTCCTTTGTGGGTTGGGACCTTCCCTGCGAACGAGGCAGCCCGACTCAGCTCCCAGATGCCCCGTGCAGGTTCTTTCCTCCAGGGACATCCAGCCCTGGCCTCCTCGGCTGCCACCATCCTTCTTCCCCAGCGTCCACACGGTTCATTCCCTCAATTATTAGTTTCCAGGAAACACAGTGCATTTTAGGACCGTGTCCCCCATGTAACTGGGGGTTCAAGTCCCCTCATGTCTCCCTCAGCCATGTTGAATTGCACTCCCCCATCCTCCAACCCACCAAACGAGCCATTTTACAAGTTCTCTTTCCTGTGCTTTCCTGGGATGTCAGCATGAACAGTCATTTATAGCCCAAATCAGGAAGTGGTGTCCTCGAGAGAGAAGGCCCAAAAGGCCTGGAAGGGCTGTGGGGACACGGCAGGTGACACTGTGCTTAGCAAACATGTGGGGCGACTTTCAGAGCCGTGAATATTCCCTGGGGCTTTTAGGACTCGGTCACATCTCCCTCTCCCTCCACAATCCCCAACGGGAAGCCCCGGGGTGGGGGGCGCCCCAAGTCCGCAGGTAGTGACAGAACAGGGGTGGACTCCGAGGCCAACTCTATGTCCATCACCCCACCCTGCCCCGCCCCTCCTCACGTGCGGAAATGTGCTCTAGGTGACATTTGCTCCCACTTTATGGCCGGGCCACTTTTTAGTAGTATCTGAAAGGTCCGAAGGTGACAGAAAATCAAAATCACGTCTCTATTTAAAGAGTTATTCAAAAGACTCCTTTAAAAATGTGTGGTTCTTCCTGCCAGATCAGAAGTCCCGGAGAGTCTTCTCAAGACTGTGTGCCACTGAGCGCTCTGGGCGTTCCCGGGGTCTTCCACCGAGCTCCACATTCTCTCCGGAGACGATCATGGCAGATGTTCCTGAAATCCGCCAGGGCAATGGCATGGGGGCAGGTAGGAGTTGTAAAGGGCGCAAAGGAGGGATCAGAGGTAACTCAACTCACCAAATCCCTGACGGCTTGCTCTAAAATGTGGGTAGATAACTGTCCTCTGCAGATGGTCAGCCATGCAGGGTGGACAACCTTGCTTAGCTAGACCAGTGTGCTTTGGAAGAGTTTAATACGATAATCCAATAAAACTTACAGCAAAGTTAATCTGACACGTATAGTGGTGTACATAATAGTTATTGTACTACATGGTAATTAGGCATAAATGAAAGCAGTTCCCATAAATGCCTATAATTAGATTTGGAAGTCCTCCATGGGTGGAGGACATGGATAGAGAATCTAGAAAATGCTATTGCATGTTTAATATATCACAGAGTTTTTCTTAAAGAAAAATTACCCTCAGCTAGCTGCTCTGATGCCCATTTTGTGACAGAGTTCTGAATCCATCAGAGAATGATCTTTGTTTTATTTGACTTTTTCCTCTCAGTTGCTTCTCCAGGATCATAAAGATAAGGAGGAAGAGGGAGCAGGGAGCCACATGTCTCCTTAGAAGCTGAGCAGGCAATTCTGCTATCACCATAAGAGGATTTTTTCCCTGGGCAAGGAAAAAAATATTTTGAATATGGAAGAAAGTGGCTAAGATGAATACTATTTTTGAACAGTTGGGTCAAATTTCTAGTTTTTGTTTTTGGTTAATCTTCTAATAGACTCTGATCAATGTCATCGTGGACTGAGTTCTTGGTACTGGGAGCTCCTCGGTCCTCTTAGATGTCCTCTGGGAGGAACATCAAGTTCGCTTTCTAAATTCTCTTGCAGGGCACCTGGGTGGCTCAGTGGGTTAAGGGTCTGCCTTCAAGTCAGGTCATGATCCCTGGGTCCTGGGATGGAGTCCTGAGTCAGGCTCCCTGCTCAACGGGGAGTCTGTTTCTTGCTCTCCCTCTACCACTCCCTCTATTTGTGCGCTCTCTCTCAAATAAATAAATAAAAATCTTAAAAAAAATAAATTCTCTCGAAACTGGGGCTCAATAGCCACTCAGTCAGCATTTATTGAGCGAATGCCCTATGCCAGCCCAGGCTCGGGGCTGGAGATTATGGGGGATCAAGCAAGGCCCCTGTTCTCAAGGGGCTCGAATCCTAGGGGAGGAACTAACCGTGTAAGTAGCCCGCAACAATGCAGCGGTAGGAAGGTCATAGTGGAGGTGTGCAAGCGGTGGAGACACAGGGGCAGAGACTAGAAGTCTACGCAAAGGTGAGACTGAGATGAGTCTTTGTGACTGTGCCAGAGTTTTCAGTATAGGAAAGGAGGGGCCTTCCAGATGGATGGGGCGTGGAGGCTGCCCAGTGGAGTGTGAGGAGCTGCGGTGGGAAGATGAAGCTGGGTAGCAGTTATGCTGGGAAGGGACCCGGACACGGTGGAAGGTTTGGACTTCCCTTTGTAGGCAACAGGTAGCAGTGGGAGTGAGTCCCTTGCTAATGGCCTGGGGCTGAGTTCCCTGAACTGGGTCCCGGTGTTCAGATCCTGGAACAGCCTTTTCTGTGGGACCCTTGTGAGAGCCCAGCTGCTCCTGGCTCTTCATCCTCTTCTTTCCACCTGTTCCTCACCCGCACTTCCGTGGCCAGCTGGAGGGGGTGGAGGAGACGGTGCAAACAACCCTCCCTGCTAGCTCCGCATCCTCCACACCACCAGTTTCCAGGCCAGAATCCCCAGCAGCTGCCGCTGCTTCCCAAGGGAGCCCAGACAGTTGGCGTTTTGGCATATATGGACCTGGTGGAGATTGGCCGTTCCTTCCGGCTCAGACTTACCCGGCCCTCTGGCTTCCTAGGAAATTACTCAAGGAGACTTAGGGACTGATTCTGAGGACATTTGAGCTCAGAATCAGAGTGAAGTCCTAGCTTAGCCAGGGAACCCTACTTCCCACCTGCACCCCAGATGCTTGGGATCCTTTATAGAAGAGTCAAAGCCTTCCACGGTCAGAGATAAAAGGCTGAACCCCAGAGGAGCCCGGGGGAACCAACACCCAGTCTAAATGAGTTTCAGCCTCACCAAATAGTTTCCTTTCCTTTAATGTGGAGGAAGAATTAGAATTTTAAGAGCACAGGGCAGGGAAACTGAAGGGAAGGGTCAGGGGCCAGTATGTGCCAGGCACTAGGCGAGGCGAGTTACGTACACTACGAGACTTAATTCTCACCGCAAGGCCACTGAGATGGGGATCATTGTTCCCATTTTAAGAAAAGAAGAAATTACTGCTCAGAGAATTTAGATAACTTGTTCAAACAAGGCCTGGGATTTCAGAGTTTCTACCTGGTTGACTCTGGGGGAGAAAAGGAGAGGCTGGAATCCTTGGGTACCATCTTTGCTGTGGGTAGGCAACGAAAGCCAAGTTTTCTCCGGGAGCTTGGGAGCGCTGGTGCTCTGACCTAATGGAGCTCACCTTCCAGTAGGGCATGAACCCCTAGGAACTAAAGACTTTTGGCATTTAGTTAAGCACAACACCATCAAGGAGCAAGCACAGAACCTTAGAACTAGAGGAGTCGTGTTACAAATTGTCATGTGCAGTCCTCATTTCACTCCTAGGGGAACCAAGGCCAAGAGAATGGATGTGACTTGCCAGGGCCAGCTCATTTGTGAAAGCTGGGACGAGCGCCTCAGTCCTTACCAACTGAGGGAAATGTTCGCTTGCTTCCTCAATAGGCAATCTACCTAATTGTACTCTGCGGCTTTTGTGCGGTGTTTCTGCTTCCGCCAGGAAAGCTATTGGCAGGCCTGGGCCTGGCTGGGGTGCCTTGTGGGGGAGATGGGTGGATCTCGGGTGGCTGGCAAGGGCAGAAGAGAGGGAGAAACAGGAGCGAATGTATAAGCAACTGCTCCATTTTTCTCTTAAGCTTTATCCCAGCCATGAAATTTGTAACAAACAAATGCCCCCCAGTAACAGTGGTATCTTTCCTTTGAAACATATTTGACATTAACAACACAATTTTGATGTCCAATCAAGGTCAATAAAAAGGATTTTTGTCCGTATGTGTAATGTCTCTGAGGCCGGATGGCTCAGCTGAGGTATCATGAGGCAGTTGTGGGAGACGCACGGAGACCAAAACATTATATATGTGATTAAACTTGATATTCATAGAAGTTATTTATAATTGTGGAGCAGGTGAAGTTGTTTTCTTTGCTGCCAATCGTCTTGTGTTGTTTCTTCCTACCCCCAGGGAAATTTCTCAGAACAAGACATAAAACTCACTCATTTCAAAGTGTAAATAGCAAACGATGCTTAAAGTAATATTTCTCCTAGGAGTGTTTTCATTTTAACATTTTAAGTCAGATAAATTAAGCTTTATTGGAGGAAGAGCAGGCTTTATTTCAAGGTGGAAGAGGACCTTCGAAGGGTGAGTGGAACATTCTGGGTGCTTCTGAGATCACACTATATAAGTGATTCTTCAGTCTTTCAGTTAAAGGAGTCTTTTCTGCTTGCAAAAAATCATAGCTACTAATACTAATACTAATACTAATCATAGTTAAGTATATCCAATGCCTAGAATTCACCTAATGCTATGAGTACATAATAATAATGGGTTAGAATTTATTGAATGTTTCCTGAGCACCATGCGTTAAGAAACACTTTGTGCTTAAACTGATTTCATCCCACCAACTCCCTGTGCCATAGGTCTTATTATCATCTCTATTTTATAGATAAAGAATTCAAGTTTATAGAGATGCAGGAGGTTGCCAGCGAAATTTTACTGTTCCCATTTCACAGCTGGGAAAACAGAGCCTTAAAGAGAAATGTGAACTCCTAACTAGTCTTTGTTACTCTGTTCCTATCGTCTCTAACTTTAGTTGATACAGAAATGAGTACTGGCTTCTTTTAATTTTATGTTGTTTGGCGATTCTGCTTTCTATGTGATGTTGAGTGAGTGGCTAAGGCATTACATCTGAAATGAATATAAATAAGTCCAATGTGGCCCCTGTTCCAAAACCAAATTGGTAAGGGCAGTATTTTGTGAGGTTCATTTGTGGACATATGTGACTACATTGTTTCTTAAATGAACACGAAAACCATGATGATTATGATCTTTTGAAAAATTCATGGTTGAACCAGATCCAACTTAATTATGAGATTTGCCTTATGAGGTTGTGTGTACGAGTCATCAAGCGAAAGAACAGAAGGTCACAGAATTCACATCCGTGCAAGCATATGGATGGGCATCTAAAGACACACACACACACACACACACACACACACACACGCACACACACATATTTCCACACATCTGGCTTGATCCAGAAAGAATCAGGAAATTCAAAGTCAAAATGGAAACCATTTTTATTTGTGGACTGTCTGGAGAAATATCGTGGAATGTTATGGAAACAAAACTCTAAGCATGGCCCTGGGACAGTTCAATTAAGAGCTAAATGAAGAGCAGTACCCAAACCCCGTGTAGGTAATTGAGACCCAAGATCTGAATATCCCTCCACCCATGATGTCCTCTCTCTATAGGACAAGCGATTGGGTCAGGAAATCACAGAGAATCAGTCTGCATGCTGGTTATATGAAAGACAATAAAAGCTTTTTTTTATATCATATCTGTAAAGAAATGAAAAAAGTTATTTTATTGTGGTTCTGGGCTGGACCCCCTTTAGTCTTGATGAACCACAGAGGAGGCTTTCTTTATGGACACAAGGTGTGGCAAAAAGGAACCCTGGAAAAAAAGCATTAGCAAGGCTTTGATTCAGGCATATCATGTGGCATGTAGTAGGCCCTCAGTAACATCTGTGGAACCATTCATTTGACAAGCAAATAAGTCATTCAGCAAATAGATATTGAGTTCCTAACATGTGCCAGGGACTGTTCTAAGCTCACGGGATACAGCAGAAAACAAAATAGAAAAGTCTTTAATGTAATGGAGATTATATTCTAGTAAACAGCATGTGAAGAAATACTTAGAATGTATCATGAGTTTAAAATGGTGACAAGCACTTTGGTAGGCTGAATAATGGTTCCCAAAGATGTCCACATCTTGATCCCAGGAACCTGCACATACGGTACCTTATATGGCAAAAGAGACTTTGTAGATATAACTAAACTAAGGATATTGAGGTAGGGAGATATCCAGGTGGGCACAATGTAATCACAAGGATCCCCATAAAAAAGAGGCAGAAGAATCAGAGTCAGGGGGATTGAGACCACAAAAGTAGAGGTTAGAGTGATGTGGGGCAACAAGCCAAGGAATGTAGGCAGCCAACAGAATCTGGGGAGGTTAGGGGTGAATTCTGCTCTAGCCTCCACAAGGAATTTGATTTTAGTTCTGTGATTTCAGACTTCTGACCCATAACTGTAAACAAACAAACAAACAAAAACCCCCACCAAACTTGTTTAAAGCCACTGAGTTTGAGGCAATTTGTTACAGCAGCAATCGGAAGCTAATACAAATGCAATTGGGAAAACAAAGGCATGGGGATAGAGAATTTTGAGGTGGGGGAGGCAGGGGCAGAGAGTGATTATAATTTAAAAATTTAAAATTTAAAAATTTATTTATAAAAAATAAATTTTGTAAATTTATAAAAATTTATAAATCAAAACAAGCAGAGAAGGCGTGCCAGACCGTATCTTCTAAAGATGGCTACCACAAGATCTCCCTTATATCTTATAATGCAACCTTGATTGTTCGCCACTCAAACCTCGTGGGCTTGTGTCTGTGGGGAAAGGGATACTCTGTTACTTCTGAAGCTAGGGCATGAGAGTTGCGAGGAATCCACGTGGTGCTCTTGGGATACCCACTTTTGGAACTCAGTCACCATGCTGTAAGGAAGCCCCAGCAGCCCCATGGAGAAGCCACATGGAGATGTTCTGGCTGAGGTATCCACTGACAGGCACCATCAACTGGCAGACATGTGAGTGAGGGAGCCTTCAACTCCTGCTGTCACGTCACCCTCAAACTTGAAGGCTCCAGTCATTGTGGATAGAGACAAATCATCTTCACTGTGTCCTTTACAAATGCCTGACCTATAGGATCCTTGAGCATAATAAAATGGTGGTTGTTTAACCTGCCAGGTTTTGAGCTTATTTGATGGCTCTAAAAGCAACTGAAATAGAAGTCCACCCTGAGAAGGTACTATCCCTAGAGGAGGTGAGGGAGCACGGCAGTATCTGGTGGAAGTTTATTCAAGGTAAGGAAAAAGATAACTGCAAAGACCCTTAGGGGAGAGTGCCAGGCATGTGCCGGGGATGGGTAGGGGCTTCTTTGGTAAAGTGGTGTGAGTAAGAGGGAAAGTGGCAGAAAATGAGCTGCGAAGGGTATCAGAGGAATGCAGATTGTGTAGGTACTTGTAGGCCACTGAAAGAATTTGAGCCTTTCCTCTGAAGGGAGCAGTTTTGCAGAGATGGGGGTATGATCTGACTTACAGCTACAAAAGATCATTCCAGCTGCTATATTCAGAATTGACTATGGTGGGCCAAGGGTAGAAGATAGAGAGCAGACAGGAAGGTATTTTTCTAATCAAGAAGAGAGACTTGGACCAGGATGGTAACCATAGAAATGGTGAGTGGCTGCATTTGTATATAGGGTGAAGGTTTAGTCAGTAGGAATTGAGTATATATTTTGAAGGTAGAGATATTGTGATAGATTAGATAGGAGGAGTGAGGGAAAGAATGAATGCAAGATTTACCTAACAACTGGAAGAATAAATCTGCCATTTATGAGATAGAAAAACCTGTGAAAAGAGAGTCTCTGAGAGAGAAAACCATGAGTTCAGTTTGGGATGTTATAAGGTGGAGATGCCCACTAGACATCGAAGAACAGGCTGTGGATGTACAGTTTGGCCTTCAGGGGAGAGGAGTAGGCTGGAGACATAAATCAAAGAGTGCACCACCTTGGGACTGGCTGAGATCACCAAGGGCATGGCTGAAGAAAGAGAAGAGGTCCAAGGACTGAACTCTGGGGCGCTCTAATTTTAGGGGTCAGGAAGATGAAAAGAACCAGCAGCACACACTGAAACAGAGCAGCTCCAAAGACAGAAGGAAAACCAGAAAAAAGCATGGTTTTCTGGAAGACCAATAAAAAAATACATGGTTCCCTGGAAGGCAATTAAAGAAAGTGTTTCACGGGGGAGAGAGTGATCAGCAATGTCAAGTGATGAGGTCAAGGAAGATGAGAACTGAGAAGTGACCATTAGCTTTTGCAAAGTTGGAGTCCTAGGTAACCCTCATGAGGCTTGTTTCAGTAGTGGTGGTAGTGGGGAATGAATGAATGAATGAATGAATGAATGTTGGTCAACAGGTTTAAGGCGAGTACTTTTTCTTTTTAAAGAATCTGGAGGGGCACCTGGGTGGCTCAGTGGGTTAAAGCCGCTGCCTTCGGCTCGGGTCATGATCCCAGGGTCGTGGGTTCGAGCCCCGCATCGGGCTCTCCGCTCTGCGGACAGCCTGCTTCCTCCTCTCTCTCTGCCTCTCTGCCTACTTGTGATTTCCGTCTATCAAATAAATAAATAAATAAAATCTTTAAAAAAAAAAAAAGAATCTGGAATATTTTCCTGTCAGAACACAGGGAGAAAAGACCTGGAGAGTACTAGCACGCGGCTGAAACACTGGCTGAGTCCGTTCAGATGTGGTCAAACTGAGCTTTAGACACAATGATATTTTAAGGGTTCAGAGCCAACAGGAAGCTAGGCTATGGCGAAAATTACAAAGTCTGAGGCAAGAGTAAGTCACACCCTTTATTTATTTACTTTTAACCAATTAAACAAGCCTCAACCTTCCTTCCCAGGTGAAGATAATGTAGCCTCCTGGTTAAGACTGCAGCCTTTGGAGTCAGTTCGCCTATATTTAAATCTTGATTTTCCCAGCTACTAGCGGAGCAGGTAGCTCATTCAAAT
Source organism: Taxidea taxus jeffersonii (assembly GCA_003697995.1). NCBI lineage: Eukaryota > Metazoa > Chordata > Mammalia > Carnivora > Mustelidae > Taxidea > Taxidea taxus. The sequence continues at coordinate 7,768 of RCUC01040991.1, read as the reverse complement.
CTTAAATTCCTCACCTGTGAAATGGGGTTGATACTAGTTTCTACCACACAGGGTGGTGTCAGGATTGGATTATAGGTAAGTCTGAACAGTGTCTGACTCATGATAAGCTCTCAGCGACCGTTAGCCGTTATTACTATTAAATACCATTTGGGAGAAGAGAAAGCTTCCACACCGGCTCAAGGTAAATCAGTGCTACATGAATAGCATTTAATAAGCTGATCTCTGTGAGGCTGAGTTTAGCTGGTTTAGCTGTAATAGGTATTTTCCGTAGCTGTGGGATTTTATAGTCTCCGGTAACACCAAACATCCTTTGTTATATTAGAATCGAATCAGTGATGAGGAGGCTGCCATCTTTAACCTTTGTATTTTAGACTCAGGATCAAAACACACAATAAAGTACTTCATAAACGGCAAGCTATCAGGCAGCTACGTCAGCGTTTGGTTTGTTACCATGACATTGTGACCTTGATGTTGACCCTTTGGGGCTTTACCGTTCCAGGCTTTGACCACTCCTTCCTAAACCCACCACTAATATAGACACCCACCCAGAATGAGCTATTTGGCTGGTGGAAATGATCAGGGAATTTCCATACTCCAAATGGAATGATGGAAAAATGCTTGGGAAGCTAGAAAGGGACGCCCAGAACTGCAGAGATATTCCTTAAAAAAATTGTTTTTTAAATCTAAAAAGTTTGAGTTGTTTTCACATTTAGGATCCCTAACATGTCCAGACGATGTGATCCTAGCCCTTTTGAAAGCATACATTGCCCCAATGGAATCATGAAAAGGGAGTAACAAACACAACAAATAGAGAATCCTAATTCAACTTCCACACATGGAAACAATCGTCTAAATTACAGCAAAACCTGGCAGTCCCACATTGGCCTTGTTATTCATTTGAGAACAAAATCAGAACACGGAGACGTCATCCTAGGTATGTTTTGCTTCCTTTATACCTCCAGATTACTGTGTGCTGTTGTATTTGAATGAAGTGCTGCACCCCCCCGCCCAAAATCAAGTTTCTAAACCAAAGTGAAGCAAAAGACCATAATCTCAGGGATTCAAATACATTTTTTGGATTTCTGCCTCAGTTTCTTCACTTTTCATAAGAAGGCCTTCTGTAGCTGTCAGGGAAAAAAAAAAAAGTACAAATAAGTATGGAAAATGAAACTGAGAAGTACCCACCAGCATAGCAGGGGAGCTGCACAAACCCCAATATCCAGTCCATTTTCCACGGATGAGAGCCAAGCCGGGAGAACACTGTCCTTGAAGCCTTTGCTGCTCACGGTGGAGGTAATGGACCAAAAGCTTCTGCAGCACCTGGGGACTTGTCAGAAATGCACAGTTTCAGGTCCTACCCCAGACCTTCTGACTTGGGCTCGGCCTCTCAGCCTTCTCCCCCCCGGGCATGTGCGTGCATATTAAAGCTTGAGGGACTCTTGCCACTTGAGGCTTAGAGAAGCTTCCAAACCACTTGTTCAGCTTGGTGTGAGCCTGCGTTTGCAAAGGCAATCTTAGGCAGGCAGGTGACTGACAGCTTCGAGGACAAGGGTACAATAAGTCCCATATCATTATGCACAAGTGTTCCTCCTTACCCATTAAGAAGTTTCAAAAGATACTGAGCTACAGATATTCCACATAATGACCTCCCAAATTTCTTGGCACCAATCATCTTCTAAGAGACTCCAATGCCAGCGCCTATTAAATCAGACCTCCTCTTGGCACCAGCCTGTCAGTTCTCTGCTGCTGCCTTTTAAGCCACGGCCCCTAGATGAAGCTATTGGCAAAAATATATCAGGAGTCACACAGCAAACTATAGATTGGTACTTAAGGAAATAAAAAGATTAAATCACCTTTGCGAAGCAGGTCTAATTATTACCTGTGGTCTAGTTTCTGCATTCACTGAAATCCTGTTTCTCCTGTGTTCTGACAGTGGAGGAAAGAAAGAGAAACAGGAATCTGCTGTGGGACTGTATTCACAAACACACAGCTGTTGCCTTAACTATACGGTCATGCGTGCCGTGGCTTTGTTTTTCTTGTCCTCCAGGTGTTTTCTGAGGCTGTGTCACGTAGAATTTCAATGAGCTGGAGTTGGAGAGCTCTACCCCATGTATAAATTAAACCCAAAGCTTCTCAAAGCAAGTTCAAGCCAAATGGCCGTCCTCTGCTCATTGGAGGTGGTTACTAAGGAAGCAATGGAAATGACACTTTTTAAGCCAGGCCCTCATAAATCAGGTGTTTCCACACTTCTTGAGGTGACAATAGAAAGCCAATTGAAAAACATAATAGCAAAAGACACTGCTCCCACACTGTCGTCAGACTTTGGAGTGGGTAAAATGTTTGACAGGAAAGATTGTGTGTGAACATTATTCATTGCACCAAGAGCCATTCAAAGGCAGCTTCGGAGCAAAGATTAATGAAAGAGAATTCTCAGGAAGTAACATAATACAGAATCACTTCCTCTTCCCTACCTACCTCTCCTTTGGGGAGATCCATATTTAGCTCGGGACAAGATTTACGACTCTGAAGCCATGATGAAAGGCAAGTCATGGTTTACAGTGCTCTTCTAGTGTAAGCGTCTCACCCCTGGACATTCGGTCTGACATTTCCCAACCCAATTTGGGTTTCCCCTTGGTGTTTAGAAGGCCAGGAAGACACCACTGATGAGTGAGAAGCCGGATGTCCAATGTCACAGCGACATAGGAAACCAAGAGCCCCACTATAATGATTCCCAGTTTGATCTGAGTTTGATGCTCTGCTGCTGTCTCTCTCGATCTATCAAATTCTCAAATGCCAGATCCACTTTCTTGACACTCCTATTAATATTATTTTGCCCATCGCAATTGAACACAGACACTTTGAAAAATCAGCTTGGAGTTACTGCTTAAGAAAAAAACATGGAAGGAAGACTGATTTCGTTTGTTAGTCCACACTTATAAGTACCTTAGCTTTTCTTATGAAATCTTTTTTTTTAAAAAAGGTAGGGGCGCCTGGGTGGCTCAGTGGATTAAGCCGCTGCCTTCGGCTCCGGTCATGATCTCAGGGTCCTGGGATCGAGCCCCAAGTTGGGTTCTCTGCTCTGTGGGGAGCCTGCTTCCTCCTTTCTCTCTGCCTACTTGTGATCTCTGTCTATCAAATAAATAAATAAAATCTTAAAAAAAAAAATCTTTCTAAATTCTGTGGCTGAGCTACCATGTCCGCAGGCATTGTAGGGACCCACCTCCTTGAAAAAGTAGGATGATGATCCAAGAATGGGAAACTCCACACTTTCATAACTGAATGACGGCCACCTGTCTGCGAGCTAAATAGTGAAACATTTTCTAATCCACAAAAAAGACCATCAACTTTTTAGAATTTAACCATACATTACTATGATCTAATAGAGGGAAAGGTACCATTGGGAATAAGTATGTAAACTACTCATTCTTTGAAGTTTGTGGTTCCCTATCTTTTTGAGCATAGAACTCTTTTTATTTTTTTAATGAACTTTATTGTAGAGCACTTTAAAGTTCACAGCAATTTTGAGCAGAAGGAACCAAGATTTCTTATATACCCCCCACCCACATGCATCCCCTCTGCCATGATCGACATTTCTCACCAGAGCGATGCATTTGTTATAACTTTTGAACCTGCATTGATAAAACATTACCATCCAAAGTCCTCCATTGAAATTTGGGTTCACTCTTGGGAGTTGCACATTTTATGGGTTTGAATATATTCATGAAATGTAGTCACAAATTTATGACATGTAGACATAGTATCATACTAAGGGGACTCCTTTTATAAAAGAATATTTTGCTTAAAAAGATTTTATTTGGAAATAATTTTAAATTTCCAGGAAAAAGAAGAAAACAACTGTATTTCTTACCCAGGTTCATTTATTATGAATATTTTACCTCATTTACTTCATCATTTGTTCCCTCTCTTGCTCTTTTCAATACAATATATTTATGGACCTAAGCCATGGCCCTGGCCCATTGTCCTGAATCTCTGGGACCATTTTCCCTCTTGCAAGTCTTTAAGTCTGAGGGCAGATCCTGTGCTCAGTCCGCACAGAGCACTTGCTGGCCCCCCCTTCCAGCCACCAGGTCAGCCACGTGGATTTAGAGCTGATGTTCTTCTTCTAAAACCACTCACCTCCCAGTAGGTAAGTTCCTGGTTTTTGCACAAGCAGTCCTTGGGGCTCTTGGGTCAGTATCTCTGCCTGTCTCCCCTTTGGTTGTCTCTTGTTCTTTTTGTTAATTTACACAAATTCACGCACACATTTTTGGGTTGTACACACTGCTTTCAACGGTTACTTCATGATTATGTTGCCTACAGGCGCCAGAACAATGTGGGGGGACCAGGTGAAACTTTCTCCTTATTGCTGGAGCAGTGGGGTCATCTACTGATATAAACTTAGGTTTTGTTTTTACTTCTAAAAAATTCAGCGGGAATGAGTATCATCAGTGCTTTCTTCACTTTATTTTCCCCTTTCTCTTTACCAGCAGGGGTCAAGGCCCTTGTCTCAGGGGTACTTGAAGAGCTAAAAGCAGAAAGTGCTGGAAACAACCTCTCTTTCTGGCTTTCCTGAAAGTCTTGAGAATACTAAGTGAGAATGTTCCCTGGTAGGGGAGAGAATGGAGAGGAGTGGATAAAAGTGTCAGGGAGAAGATGAATATTCTGGAAAGCCAGGAAGGGTCCACAGTCTCCCTTATCGTTCCTAGGGGCAGGCGGCAAGTTCTATAAGGGGAAATGTTCTCTGTGCCTGAGGATACGGGACCCCAGGCACTGGAGCCTCAGAATCTGTGGAATATTACACCCAGACACGACATGTGAGGGAACAGTGGATTGGTTTTTGGTTTGTTTGTTGGTTGGTTGGTGTTTTTAAATGTCATAAAGTTAAAATAACTCATTTTTTTGGTGTACAGATCTATGAATCTTAAGACATGTATAGCTTCATGTAATCAGGATACAGACCAGTTTTATCCGTCCCCCCAAATCTCCACTGTGCCATCCCCCTGCAGGGGGTAAGCCCTGAACACCACTGATGTATCTCCCATCAGGACAGCTTTATCTTTTGGAGATTGCCAACCAAATGGAATCACACAGTCAGTATCCTTCTGATCCTGGTTTCTTGCACTCATCAGAGATCTTCAAGATTCACCATGTTTTTGTGGGTCTCAGTGGTTCATTTCCTTTACTGCAGAGTACTCAGTGGTATGAATTGAGTGCAACCTCCTCATCAGAGGACATCTGGGTTGTTTTCAGCTTTTGGCTGTCACCAAAAAACTGCTATGAGCATTCACATACAGACTTCTGTATGAACACATTTCCTCTCTCTGGGGTAAATACCTATGAGGGAGATTTCTGGGTCACCTGGTAAGAGTATGCATAACTTTGTAAGATATTGCCACACTGTTTTCTGGAGGAGCTGTACCATTTAACACTTCTACCAACAATCTGTGAGAGTTGCAATGGTTCCACTTTTTCACCACCACTAGATATTGTGAGCATTTTTATTTTATTTATTTATGTATTTATTTTAAATTTATTTGACAGACAGAGATCACAAGTAGGCAGAGAGGCAGGCAGAGAGAGGAAGGGAAGCAGGCTCCCTGCTGAGCAGAGAGCCCGATGTGGGGCTCGATCCCAGGACCCTAGAATCATGACCTGAGCCAAAGGCAGAGGCTTTAACCCACTGAGCCACCCAGGCGCCCCATTGTGAGCATTTTTTTAAAAAATATTTTATTTATCTCTTTGACAGAGAAACAGTGAGAGAGGGAATACAGGCGGGGAGAGCAGGAGAGGGAGAAGCAGCCTTGCCGCTGAGCGGGGAGCCGAACGTGGAGCTCAATCCCAGGATCCTGGGATCATGACCTGAGCGGAAGGCAGGAGCCCAATGACTGAGCCACCCAGGCACCCCTGTTAGCATTTTTTATTAGGGTCATTGCAATAGGTGTGTAATGGTATCTCATTGTGATTTTAATTTGCATTTTTTCTAATATGCCCCTGGATTTAAGGACTCCTCTAGTTTCTGGCAGTGGACTTATCAGTAGTGACTAGAATGGAATGGAGATGGGGATGCCTCTCCCAATATTTTGTTGCAATGACTCTGGGGCTGAGGATTGAAGGAAAGTCCTAATAACGACCAAGAATGAAATTCTCTACAACTCAGCACTGGGATTTCTGAGTCAGATTTAATATGATTTAAATAAAATAAATTTACAGTTCTTGTAAACCCAATTGTGGTGGACAATCATGTCCACTTCCTGTGGCTACGGATTTCAAATCCATATACTCATAATGTGGCACACCTTATCTTGTGGTCTATCATACGCCCGGTTGCATTCGTGTGATTTGATTATGAAAACTTCGCAAAGTGCTTCCAAAGGATCTCACATAATTGCTAACACAGGGATGCACCACAATTCTGATTGGACACTCAGTATTTCCTTTGATTTAGAACAATGGAAAACACTGCAAACGAAGCAAATAAAGACAGTGAGAATATAGGTCTAGGTGTTAATTAGGGTTGAATGAATGAAAGAAGGCTACTCATCAATTGTTAGCTGATAAAAACAATTTAGTCCAAAGGCGCTAGAACTAAAAGATGCTAGAATCCAAGTATTTTAACACATAAGGCAAATATCTCTCTTCTCCTGGCTTCTAACTATAAGTGTTCCTAAGGCATTAATTTCAAGGATTTGCTCTCTCCGCTTTCTCCCTTGGGGCTCTCTGAATCCCTGGGGCAGGAACATATGTGTCATATTCCCCACTTCCTGATTCAGAAGCCTCTTACTGTACAATAAAGAAGTCATCTAGTCTTTGTCCCAGGTTCTTTGTTACTCGTGAGCCCCTGGGATCATACCTGATTTTATGTAAATGAGGTGACTAGTGGTCAGGCCCAGATAGCTTCAGGATCGGGGCTGGTTACCCGAAATACAACCGTGTGTTTAGGGGGTTGGAACTTGGAGCCCCGTGCAGCCTCAGGGGAGCGATATGGAGGGATTGGGAAGAGGGGAGCTAGAGACTGAGTTAAATAATACAACCGAGTCAAGCAATCATGGCGATGATGTCATGAAATCCAATATAAACTCGGGACTGGAGGCTCAGTGGAGCTCGCTGGTTGGTGAACACGTCAGTGCACTGGCAGAGTACATGTCTGGGCTCCACGGAGAGAGGGCCCGGATCCCTCTGCCTTCGGGCCCTCCCAGCCCTTGCCCTATGGGGCTCTTCTTCATTTGGCTGGTCCGATTTGTCTCCTTCGTAATAAAACTGTAATAACAAGCATAGCACTTTCTTCAGTTCTGTGAGTCAGTGAATTACTGAACCTGAGGAGGGCCAGGATCCCCTGAGTTTGGAGATGGATCCCCAACTCGGGCCCTGGGCCAGCGGCAGGGGTGGGGGGTGTCTGCTTGGGTTTTCTGTCTCCCACTCCCTCACTTGCTCTCTCTCTCTCTCCCAAGTAAATAAATAAATCTTTAAGAAGAAGGAGGAAGAGGAAGAGGAGGGGGAAAAGGAGGATGGGGAAGGGGAGAAGAAGAAGTTGTTCCAGGACCTTGGGGACTGCACTGTGGCCCGCATCAAAGTGGGGCAGTCTTGGGGGACCAGCACTGAGCCCTTCATAGGGTGTCCCCTAACTCTAATGAGGGCAGTGCTGAAGTAGAGCCGGGCTTGAAACAGACGCTCCCGTCAGACCGGGTGCTGGTGGGGCCATTGCCCGAACCCCATCTCTCCCGTCCCCCCTCCCCCTCCTCTGCCACAACAGACACGGGGGGGGGGGGGG
>RCUC01040986.1:0-21966 GCA_003697995.1 Taxidea taxus jeffersonii | reverse complement strand
AAAATGCATGCTTTACACAATTTTTGCTTGTTTTTTCATGTCAGAGATAACGGAGTCATCGAGGTCTGTTTCTGATCTCCCGAAAACACAGAATTCGCAGTAAAATGCCGTGAGCACCCCAGCATGCATAAGCGGGACTAACGGTATTTTTTACAGCCACATTGCGAGAAGGAAGGGCCGTTGTGGGTACTGCTGAGGGAGAAGGAAAGTAGAATATTAAGGAATTTATGAAGGATGTAGGGCCAGGGAGAGATTAACAATTCTTCATGCTATAGGGTCGCCTGGGTGGCTCAGTCGTTAAGCGTCTGCCTTTAGCTCAGGTCATGATCCTGGGGTCCTGGGATGGAGCCCCACATGCCCCCCCATCACCACCTCCCCACTCAGCAAGGAGCCGGCTTCTCCCTCTGCCTGCTGCTGCCCTTACTCGTGCTCGCTCTCTAATTAATTAATTATTAAGTAAACAATTCTTCATGCTATGGGGGTATCACAAATGACTTGCCTGTGTGTGCTCTGAAAAGCTGCACAGGTCGATTCTCCAAAGGCTCCTTGAGATTGCAACGGGGCTTCACATGGCCCTGATTCCAAGTGGAAACCCCTACACTCAACATCACTGCCACGTTCAGTGGGGACTGGCCTTTACCCGGAGATCTCCCATGAAAGTGGAGACACTGTCTGGGCAAACCCGCCCACACTCTGTAAGATCAGAGAGAAGCCTGGCTCCAGACTGCCCAACTTTACAGCTCCTACCACTTGTGGAGTAAATTATTAAGGAACATTTCTTCTGCCCTTTATGCTTTACAAGAAGATTTGCAACCAATGGTCCTTCCTATGAGGAAATAAAGGGAAAAGTGGGAGATTTGTGGATGAGTTACTTGGTTCAAATTATACTTTCCAGCCTTCTTTCAGCCTTCCTTGGACAGAAGAAAGTCTCTAAAGATCATGCCAGATCTTCCTTTGAAGTGACAGGTAGGACAGTGAAAAATAGTTCAAAAAGATCTTTCATTCTCTGAAAGAATTTAAGATCTTGCTTCACCACTCTGCAGTTTAAATAGCTTTATGGAGATTTGGAGGTTATATTTACATTCCCCCTCCTGCTTTGTATCCATGTTTTAAAAGGCCAAATCCTCCCTAAGATAAATAAAGCTTTATCCCCAGGAAAAGTGACTTTGAGTTCTTTGCAACGCATGGCTTCTGCTTCTGGAACTATTGTTTGTCTTCTCCAGTGGGATAATGTTTTCCCCTTGTCTGAATAAATGAAGCACGTGTTAAAAACTGGGGCCAAGAGGGGGGAAAAGAAAAGCAGAAGGAAACAAATGTTTAAAAAAACAACGTGAGAACTTCCCTTGTTCATTCTTGTCCTAGTTCCAGAAAGCGGCTAGTGCGGGCAGAAAGGGCAAAGTGTTCTTGCTCAGTTATGATCAGGGCAGAGAGGCTCGGCGGAGTCAGATGCCAGTTATGCTTAGCCTCACAAGCCTTTCCTTTTTATCCATTATTGTGTTCAAACTTCACATTCATATTTGGAAGTCCAGAACTGTCCCATTGTGGCTAGAGATAGGAGAGGGACTGGAGACCAATGGTTTTCAAGGGGCAAATTCCTTCTTAGGCAAAATAATCTTAAGTGAATCTTCAACATAGAAAGCAGCTTTTAAAAAAAAATAAATAAATTTTTAAAAAGCAGCTCTAAAAGTGGCATTTTGTCTAAGTTTATTTTATAAGTTCTAAGTCAGATAAGAAGCACCCAAGGCTTACCGGAGGGGGAAAAAAAAAAAAGATACTAAATGTAAAAAAGGAAAGAAAAAAACTAAAAACCTACAGCTCTATGCAACCTGATACGGACACAGCAAAAGCTATTACAATTTCCCTTTTTGAGGGACAATGACATTTAATCCAGGGTAGTACACATGAGTTGAGAAGGTGTTTTCCATGAGCGCCAACCCACAGGCTTGAATTAGTGAAACAAAACAAAACAAAAACACTCAACAAAGCTGTAACCTTGCAAAACAATGATACATCTATAAGAAAGGGATTCCAAGCGGGCACGCTCAGGTCATGATCTCAGGGTCTTAGGATTGAGCCCTGCATCGGGCTCTCTGCTCGGCAGGGAGCCTGCTTTCCCCTCTCTCTCTGCCTGCCTCTCTGCCTACTTGTGATCTCCGTCTGTCAAATGAATAAATAAAATCTTAAAAAAAAAAAAGAACCCTAAGAAGAATGGGACTCCAATAAACAAACACACCATAAAGAAAAGCTGTGTACTGGATGCTGTGGGGAGCCATCCAGAACCCCCTGGAGGAACTACGCTGCCCCACACAGGACGCCCAGCCCCTCAGCCCACCCCTAGCCCCCCCATCACCAGGGTAGCTCACATTCAATGACTGGTGGGGGAGGAGGCATAAAGCCCTGGCCCTCCTGCCTCAGGGACAGCCGTCCCAGCTGCTGAGCCCCCGGGACTGGGGCTCAGGCTTTGGTTAGCCCTGCTGTCCTGCTGCCTCCCCAGCGAGAGTGCGTGCTGCTAACTTCCACACAGAAACATCTGTCTTAGGGTCTCAGGCAGGTGAAAGTCCAACCAAGACCCATATAGCCTACACATGGATCCAATAAGCACTCTCATTTTGCTACATTTACTGTCTCTCCACATAGACACATATTTAACAGGTATATAGTTCCCGAACTTTTTTTTTTTTAGATTTTATTTATTTATTTGTCAGAGAGAGCGAACGAGCACAGGCAGGCAGAGAGGCAGGCAGAGGCAGAGGGAGAAGCAGGCTTCCTGCCGAGCAAGGAGCCCGATGTGGGACTCGATCCCAGGACGCTGGGATCATGACCTGAGCCGAAGGCAGCCGCTTAACCAACTGAGCCACCCAGGCGTCCCTAGTTCCCAAACTTTTATCTCGAAAATTCTCAAGCCCATGCAAAGAATACCACGAACACTCCTATACTCCCACTGGGTTCAACAGTTCTTAGCATTTCAGCATAGCTTATCCTTATGCACCTACGTTTTCCTTTGCTATGCCATGTGACAGGATTGCTGACACCTCATGTCGCTTATCTCCTAAATACAACTGCGCGCATCGCCCAGTAAGCAGCGCCATCTACACCAGCACAATATTGTCATCACACTTGAGAAAACCAACAATTCCATTAATTACAGGCTTAAAATATGTTTAATGTTGTTTTCAATGATACTCTAGTCAAACTTTTGTGAGACCTGTGAGGCTTCTTACAATCAAGTTCAAGAAACATTTTTTTTTTCAAGAAACACTTTTTGAGGGGCGCCTGGCTCGCTCAGTTGGTGAAGGGTCTGCTTTCAGCTCACGTCATGATCCCAGGGTCCTGGGATCGAGTCCTGCATCTGGCTCTCTGCTCAGATGGGAGTCTGTTTCTTCCTCTGCCTCTCCCCCTGCTCATGCTTGTGCTCTCTTTCTCTTTCTCACTGTCAAATAAATAAAATCTTAAAAAAAAGAAAAGAAAAGAAAAACACTATCCTAGAGTAATACCTAAGAAGAACAGGCAGAAAAAAAGATCAGCCTTCAATTTCATCCGTGACCTGGTTAGTTCTAAAAGAGTGACTAACAGGGACACCTGGGTGGCTCAGTTGGTTAAGCGGCTGCCTTCGGCTCAGGTCATGATCCCAGCGTCCTGGGATCGAGTCCCACATGGGGCTCCTTGCTCGGCAGGGAGCCTGCTTCTCCCTCTGCCTCTGTCTGCCTGTGCTCGCTCTCTCTCTCTCTAACAATAAACATTTTTTTAAAAATTAAAAAAAATAAAAGAGTGACTAACAAAGCTTGACTCCCTCTGGCCCCCCAACAGAACCAAATAGTATTCTATAGGCTTGTGCATCAGACCCATCCCACATCAGAATACCTACCTGCATACACAGACACAAGCTAAGACCTATGAATTGGTTAATATCTTATAATAAGTGACAAGCTCGGAAGGGTGCCTATGTGAAGACTTCTCAAACCTACAGTTAGTAAATTTGATAGCGGATGTTCTTATTAGGCTGGTATTCTGAGGCGGATCAAAAGGTTGTTTAAATACTAATTACCCCAGGAACCCAGTAAGTAAGTACAAGTACAGGATACTGTATTACCAGGTACTACAAAAACATATAACGTGTTGTATCTTCCTTAAATAAACATCATTCATCACTTAAGTAAACCAACAATTAGGCTGAAAACACAAGTGCTAAGATAGAAAAGTGATACCCACTAAAATGAACATTTTATTTCAGGGACCTCACTTTGGAGAAAGTGACTTACTTGGAAACTCACTTGAGTGGCGCCATTAAAAACTTGAGGCGTCCACACTCTCGGGGGAAATGAACATATTAGCAATGCAACTGTACAAGCCCCTCCTTGGGCTGGGCTTGGATAGTCCTACTTAAGTCAGACACCTCAGTTAGGCACGGCCCTTATCTGGTCATTTAGGGACAAGGAAAATATACTGGACATAAGCATGCATGTATGTGTAACTTTCTCCCCCTCCCCTCTCTCTCTTGCCTTCCCCCTCCCCCCCCCCACCCCACACCACTCTTCCTGTGTTTGAGAGGGGAAAACAAAAGAAACCTACCAATGCCTACACCTTGAAGGCTGGTGGCTGACATTTCCTTTAAACAGACATCTGAAATAGCTTCTGTTTAAAGCAACAAGGATTTCAAGGATTAAAAAGCAAGTATTTCAAGGGTCAGAGGATGGGTGGAATATAAAAAGTTCATTCCAGTAAATACAACCTACTATGGTCCAATCCCTGCTTCCTAAGCCTGATGTGGATATGCCAAGTCACTTGTGGCTCTGCCTAAAGGAAAGCTCGTGTTCTCCTTGTGCCAGAGGTAAAGTCCTTCCCATTCCCCTTGGCCGCCAGATCTCTTGAAATTACAGGGAAGAGAAAACCAGTCACCCTACACTTGTCAATACAGTGAGCTAAGCAAGCAGAAAGCTAAACTTACTAGAGCCAGTGGCTTTCAAAGAGTTTTGAATCGTGACCCAAATAAGAAACGCATTTTACAGGGCAACCCAGTTACTATATACGGCAGGAATACAACACTAAGAAAACATTTTCCAAAATCACATTGTCCTCTGATATTTTCTACTCTCTCTCTTTGAAATGCTAGTCCCAACTCATTAAACTGATTTTGTCACCCACTGACAGGAAATGCCCTGCAGTGTGAAAAAATACAGTTTTTTTTGTGCTAGACTGCATTCAGAGAGGATCTTTGGCTGTGGCTTTCTTTAGAGCTAAAATCCCACTCTCTAACCATACATTCACGTGGTTGGTAGGGGACTGAAACAACAGTGCCTCTCCACGCCCATTCCCATTCACTGCCCAGCAAAGCCACAGGAAATGACCAGGCAAGTATCTTCCCTCGTGTGTGGTTCATTCACATATCACGCATGACCACACCCACGGTTTTTAATAATCTACATGGAATTGTGTTACATTTACTTTGTGTGACTCACTGAACTTAAGAGGTAAGGCTGTTGGCATCAGGACATGATTTTCAAATCAGTGTATCCAGATTGACTACATTCTTTTTGTCAACAGTACTTTGTTGAGGTATAATTTATACAGTAGATGCACATAACTTAAGTACAGCTTGAGGACTTTTTACGTATGGATATCCCTGTGTGACCATCATCCAAATCAATACAGAGAACATTTCCATGATCCCAGAAAGGCTCCTTCATGCCCCTTCCAGTCAATACCATGCCAGCAGAGGTATCCACTACTCTGACTTCTGACATTATCCAGTAGTTGTGCCCGTTAAACTTTATATTCATGATATCATAGAGTAGCTATTCTTCTATGCCTGGATTCTTTCACGCAATCTTATATTTTTGAGGTTCATTTCTGGTTTTGCATGTATTAGCAGTTTTGTGGGGTTTTCTTTTCTTTTGCCAAGTGCATCATAATTTCAGTTGTGTTCAGCTTTGGGCTCTTGTGAATGAAGCTACTATGAATGTTCTTTTAGAAATCTTCCTGTGGACAAATGCACTAATTTCTTTCGAAAATGTACTTCTGGGTCATAGGTTGTGTGCAGCTTTACTAGAGACTACAAACATTTTGCAACCATGACTATGCCATTTTACATGCCCACCAGCAGTGTAGAACCTTCCAGTTATCCAATCCTCATCAGCACTTTGCATTGTCAGTCTTTACAATGTTAGCCATTCTGGGGGGTGCATGCTTGTTTCTTGTTACAATTTTAATTTGCATTTTCCTGATAACCTACAATGTTGAGCACTTTTTCATGTATTTATTGGCCATTCCAATATTTTCTTTTATGAAATACTCATTTGAGAATTTTGCCCAATTTTTTAATTGGGTTGTTCATCTTTTTGGGGGTTGGCTTATAGAATTTTTAAATACATAATGGAGGGGTGCCTGTGTGGCTCAATGGGTTAAAGCCTCTGCCTTCAGCTCAGGTCATGATCCCAGGGTCCTGGGATCGAGCCCCGCTTCGAGCTCTCTGTTCAGCAGGGAGCCTGCCTCCTCCTCTCTCTCTGCCTGCCTCTCTGCCTACTTGTGATCTCTGTCTTCAAATAAACAAAATCTTTAAAAATAAATAAATACATACATACATAATGGATACAAGTCCTCCATCAGACATAGGTATGCTGAATATTTTCAATCTCTGGTTTGCCTTTCACTTTAGTATCTGCCACATTCTTTGCAATGGATGCTTCTTTTCCCAATGCAGTAGCAGTTTCTTTTTTTAAAGATTTTATTTACCCATTTGACAGAGAGAGAGCACAGGTAGGTGGAGCGGCACGGAGAGGGAGAGGGAGAAGCAGGCTCTCCACTGAGCAGGAAGTCGGATGCCGGGCTCTATCCCAGGACCCTGGGATCATGACCTGAGCCGAAGGCAGACACTTAACCGACTGAGCCACCCAGGCGCCCCTGTGGTAGCAGTTTCTTAATGTTACCAGTTCTCTGTTAATGGATATTTGTACTTATGGTTAAAAATCTGTGCTTCAGTGGAAAACTGTTCTTTGTTTGGAGCAGATCATTCTTGGTTAGCTGGTTCTGATTTTCCATTCTGTAAACTGTGTATAACTGATAGCAATGGAAAAGAATTCTTAGCTATAGACACGCAAATAAATTCTCCAGTGGAGAGTCAATTCATTGCTGTCCACCACTGTGGGAGAAGCCAGTTTTGCCTCCATTTGCACTTTCCTTTCAATATTCCTAATCTAATAAAAACATGTTGTTTGGTTATCCTTTGAAATGGTCGTGGCATCTTATTGGTTCCCTAATTAGTAGTGAGTTAAGTAAAATCTCTAACATATGTTCATTTTATATCTGTGTGAGAGCCATAATTTCACTGTTTTAAAAAATATTCTTTAACACATTGTTGCCAATTTTTTATCCTATTACAGAGAATGCCGCAACCCTTCTTACACATTTATCTTTGTATAAAAGTCTCTCAAGACTAAGAGGTCCTCATGTTCTCATGCTCCAAACTGAACCAACTTTGAGCAATGGATTTAACAAGTTCGGCTCCATGAAGTCATACAGGATGAATATACAGAACTTAGATTTTTTACAGGGAAAAAGGTCAAATTAGGCTCAAGCCAAAGAAATCAAGTTCATGGTGAAATTTCAGACATGGTAAGGCAGAGTGAACGAGGAATGCCTTTGTTTACTGAGCACCTACTCCTTCTTCTCCCAGACCATTGAGTTAGGCACTAAAGACAGGAAGGTCAGGCTAGAGGGGGAGAAAAAGACTTCAGCAATTAAGTAATGTGAAGACAGACTGTGTGCTCTAATGTACCAACTGGGAGAAAGGAAATTAATCCATCTCTAGTCTTCAGGTTATGGTCTCTGAAAGCTTTCAGAGTACCTGGGAACGCTTTCATATAGGAACAGCCTTTTTTTTTTTTGAGTTTTTTGTTACTGAAATATAACTGACATGTTAGATTAGTTTCAGGTGTACAACATATTGATTCAACAATTCTATACATTACTCAGTGCTCATCACAGTAAATGCAGTTACTGTCTGTCACCATACAATGTTATTGGAATACCACTGACTATACTCCCTAGGCTGTACTTTCTACTTCTATGACATAACTGGAAGTTTCTACCTCTTAACCCCCTTCACCTATTTTGCCCATCCCCATACACACTTCCCTTCCAAGCAACCACCAGTTTCTTCTCTGTATTTAAGAGTCTGTTTTTACTCTGTTTGGTTTTTTGTTTCTTTATTCGCTTTTTTAGATTCCACATATAAATGGGATCATATGGTATTTGTTATTGTCTGTCTGACTCATTTCACTTAGCATAAATACTCTCTAGGTTCATCCATGTTGTCACAGACGACAAAATCTCATCCATTTTATAGCTGAGTAATATCCCATTATCTATATATACCACATCTTCTTTATCCATTCATCAGCTGATGGACACCTGAGTTGCTTCCGTATCTTGAATACTATAAATAATGCTGCAATAAAGATAGGGGTGCATGCATCATTTCAAATTAGTGTTTTCTTTTTCTTTGGGTAGATACCCAGTAATAGAATTACTGGATTGTACTGTAGTTCTCTTTTTTTCTTCTCCTCTTTTTTTATTAATTATTTTTATTAACATGTAATGTATTACTTGCCCCAGGGGTGCAGGTCTGTGAATCGTCAGGCTTACACACTTCACACCACTCACCGTATCACACACCCTCCCCAATGTCCATAACGGTAGTTCTATTTTTAATTTTTTGAGTAACATCCATACTGCTTTCCCCGGTGGTTGCACCAACTGACATTCCCACCAAAATGCCTGAGTGTTCCCATTTCTCCACACCCTGGCCAGCACCTGTTATTTCTTGTCTTTCCTGTGAGAGCCACTCTGACAGGTGGGAAGTGGTATCTCACTATGGTTTGGATTTTGCGTTTCCCTGATGATGAGTGATGCTTGAGCACCTTTTCCTGGGTTAAGAAATTAAGTCTTGATCATCACTCTTTTCATATAGGAAAACCCATTCTGACAACCCATTCTGATAACGAAGATATTCAGCTTTATTGCTAAGAACTCTCTGAAGTATCATTAAATAGCTCATGGGTGGATATGGGAGTGGCACAAATGATGTGTGAGTTCCCCCATTTCTAACAGCGCCTTCCCTCCTGGACCCTGAGAGGATTAAACGCATGAACACGTATTGTACTCTGTCGGGGGTCAGTTAAGAAAGCAGGAATAAAGGGTTTTAGCATAGGAATTAGTAGTTTACGAGACTATTAAACAAGGTAGAAAAGACAAAGTCAAAGAAGGTGTCACCAAAGGTCAAGAAAGCAAACACTGGAGACCTTGAAGCACCAGGGAAAATTCTTGAAAGATTACTGGAAAGCTGCTGAAGAATCTCCCCAAATCCCCTCACTCTACCCCCACCCGTCTGCAGCAGTGAGGTATCTGATCCTCATGAATTCTACAGGAAGCTTCTGTAACTCTCACATCTGTCCATGCGCCCTCGCTGTGTGCCAAAACTGCTGCTTCTTTTCTTCTGCCCTCAAGTTTCATGCAAGTTCCTCTCATCAACAAACTTTAAACTGGAACCATACTGAGGGGTTATAGGAAAGGTAGCTCTCAGCTTCTCTTTTGCAAAGCCAAAGTTCTAGAAGTGGGAGGTGGTGATGCTGAGTTGAGACCTGGCCCAGAGCTGAAGCTCACTAAGCGGTGACCAAAATCCCCACCGTCCATGAAGTAGCAGGGACACCCAGCAAGTGCTTAACTTCACAGTGTTTGGAGTACTATTTTTCTCCTACATTATCCGTCCATTGTTCAGCCTCCCCTTGCCCTATCTCATTGTGCAGGGACCAAATAAGGGCTCGATGATCACAATCCTAAAAGTCAAATGCTTAAGTCGGTAGTTTAGAAAAACATCTGAAAGGATTTATAGGTCTGCGTTAACAACCCTCACATAAAAGTGAGAATTGAGGTCCAGTCCTGGCTTTGGTGCTAGCAACTCTAGGTCTTGGGGCAAACTGCTGAATGTTCTAGTAACTGTTTTATTGCAAAGTTCAAGGCTGTGATGCTTTGAGAAGAACACATCATTCCCAAGACTGTATAATCTCATCAAGGAAACATTGGACAAACCCAAATTGAGGTACATGTTGCAAAATGTCTGGCCAGTACTCTTCAAGAGTGTCAAGGTCAGGAAGAACAAGGAAAGATGGAGAACTCTCATAGATTGGAGGTTAAGAGACATGAGAATTAAATGCAATACAGATAGGATCTTGGCTTGAATCCTGGAAGTGAGAAAGAGCTTTCTTTAGTGGAAAACCCGCAAAATACAAATAAAGTCTGGAGTTAAGAGTATTGCAACATGTTAATTTCTGAATTTTGGTAACTGCACCATGATTATGAAAGCTATTAACATTAGGAGAAGCTGGGTGAAGGGTATACAGGAACTCTCTGTACTATTTTTCCAATTCTTCTGTAAGTCCAAAATTCTCCCAAAATAAAATGTTAAAATATAAAACTGTGCTACTTAAATAGTTCCGAACTTTAATTCACCATTTTCATTGGGCCCTGCAAATTATGTAGCCTGCCCTACATGGAAGTCTATGGAGAAGTGGATAAAATCATTCCCGTGACACAAAATAACCAAGCAGCAGCAAAATGATTCCCCTGAGCTTGAAGGGAACCTGGAAGGTGCAGAGATAGGAGCTTCTCCAATCAAATGGGTCTTCAGGACAGGAATAAGAATGGCTCTAGGCCAACGAAAGCCCAGCTGAGACCAATAGATACCCCAGCTGATGATGGCTAAGAAAAATGACAAAAACCTGATTCCAAACCCTCTCCTCAGCTTTGGCAATGTATAAGACCACTAAAACTTAGAATCAATTCTGGATAAAAGGATGAAAATACCCACCATTGGTATTCTCCCAGACCTATCTCCATGCATGTCCTGGGCTCTTTACTTGCATTCTTGGGAAACCCAAAAGCTTTGAATGACTAAGGCGAAGTTTCTACTCCCAGTGCGGAAAGGGTCAAAATAGAAATTAAGAGTGACGTCACCAAGATGGAGACATACGGGTTCCTGATTTCACTCCCCTTCGCTAGAACTATCAACTATTCCTGAACAAGACACCACTGAAAGAATCCTGGAACACCGAGCTGACGCTGAGGCACTCCCTGCACTGCAGAGAGCAAGACAGAGGCCTCCGAGGGGTAAGAGCATGACACAGGGGCCATGGCACACGGACCGCACAGCCCCTCCCCAGCCCCGCCCCACGGGAAGAGGCCTCCTCTGGGCCTCAGGTTCCTGCAATGGGAAAAGAGAGTCCAGGTGACAAACAGTGCCCCAGCATCACAGGTAGCTCCGCGGGGCCCCCTCCCCTGGTCTCGCCCCACCAGGTTTGCAGGGCACTGAGTGGGACAGAGACGGGGCGGGGGCGGGGGGGGCTTGCAACAATTCACACAGGGGCCTGGCGGGCCGAGCTCCCACAGGCAGTGCCCAAGCCGTCGCCTCAACCACGAGTTTTGCTCACCTGCAGAACCAATGAACTTGGCAGGGTGCACGTCTGCCGCACTCGGGTCCTCATAGGACGAGGCGTTCTGCCCGCCCTAGAGCCTAGTCGGCCCAGGCCCCAGCCAGGTGCACCGTCACAGCCGCACGTGCGGCGTGGAGAGTCTCGGGACTCACTGACCAGGGAGCCTGGTGGGAACAGCTTGAAGCCTGCGCCTGCGCACCTGAGCTCGGAGGTGGGTAGGCGGGGCTGCTCGCGGGGCTGCTTGCCCTGGCCCTGCGGGGCAGAGCTGGTACCGCAGGTGGCAGACAGGGTTCCCTGCTCCTCCCGGACCCGGGCATTAATTCACAGCCAGGGCTGGCGGTAACTGCCGGCTTCTCCCCCACTGGAAAGCCTGTTTGAAAAAGTGGGTGCTTCCAGGAGTGGCCCCACCCCGTCACACCAAGGCCTGGGAGCTGAAACAGCCCCACCCATCATGGGTCCCAGGCCCATCTAACCTGAAGCTCTAGTGAGAACACCTGGAGGCTGTGTAATCAAAATAGAAATTAAATTGTTACAGAAAAATAAAGAAATATTTCTTGCCCAATTATGTTGGTGTGGACATTTGCACCTGTCACCTGTCCATCTTACAAATTAATTTTACTAATTGAGATTACCAAGTATTCCATCTCAAAGAGGACCAGCAGGATTTTTATCGCGGTGAAAAAAGCCATTGCAACCTTAACGTATTGTGAGTTAAAATAAGTTGGGATGGGAAGAGGTGGCAGGGGAAATTTTTAAAAAAGATAAGTTGCAGGGGCACCTGAGTGGCTCAGTGGGTTAAAGCCTCTGCCTTCAGCTCGGGTCTGATCCCAGGATTCTGGGATCGAGCCCCGCGTCGGGTTCTCTGCTCAGCAGGGAGCCTGCTTCCCTTCCTCTCTCTCCGCCTGCCTCTCTGCCTACTTGTGATTTCTGTCAAATAAATTTTTTAAAAAAAGATAAGTTGCAGTGGAGGAAGCAATGAACGTGAATGTGGTTAGGCCGCCACTGTTGCAGAGTGCTGCAGAGATCGTCCTCCACCAGGTGAAGAAATAGTCTCTAAAAACTGAAAAACAGCTGAATATCTAAGCCTTGCTGGCCAAAATAAAAATCTTACCATATATTTAAATAAAGATTAAAGTATAAAATGCTATTACGCTTTAGTAACATTTTGATTTTACCCAGGAAGGGTAAAACACTTCCAAAGTTTTCAATATCCTTATGACTATGCCCACAATAGTAAATTACTGTATTAAACAAGAAAGCAGACATGCTAAGTGTGCCACACTTATGGACATGGATAAAAAATATATCATCATTAATTTTTTAAAAATCACTGTGGATTGCATTAGGAAAAGTTCTGTAAAATTACTCCTTTGGAAGAACAACCTAACCATCTGTATTAAGAATATCTTAAGTGTCTATTCATTGTATTTATCTGAAAACAAGACAAGATAAAGAAGATAAACTTATTTATCAAAAACAAACCTTAAAAACAGGCATTTTAAATCTTTAACATTGGATTAATGCAGTAATGGAATGAACTTGTGAAATTTTGACGGCAGAAAAGGTCTAATTTAGTTTAAAATAAAATATGAAGCACCTTTGTGAAATTTATTTTGCTCAGTGTGATTGTGAAGAAACCATGTGTAAAAAATAACTAAAAATAAAGAAGTTGTGTATATATTTTTATAATTCAAACCATGGGAATCATTTTAAAATACTTCCTTAAAAATGGATATTGTAAACTGTGCTAGCCAATACAGCAGCCACGATTCACATATGATTATTTAAATTTAATTTTTAATTAGCTAAAATGAGGTAAATTTTAAAATTTAGTTCCTCTAATTTTTTAAGATTTTATTTATTTATTTGGCAGAGAGTGAGAAAGCACAAGTGATGGGGGTGGGTAGCAGAGGGAGAGGGAGGAGCAGACTACCCACTGAGCAGGGAGTCCAACACAGGGCTCCATCCCAGGACCCTGGGATTATGACCCAAGCTGAAGGCAAACCCTTAACTGACTGACACACCCAGGCAGACACATAACCAACTGGGCCCCCCAGGGACCCCCCAATGTGGCTCTCAAGCACTTGAGATGTGGTGGTTACAGGAAGTAAATTTTGGTGCGCCTGGGTGGCTCAGTCGGTTATAAGCATCTGCCTGGGCAGCTCAGTCGGTTAAGTGTCTGACTTTGACTTGGATACAGATCCCAGGATCCTGAGATGGAGCCCCACCTCGGGCTCCCTCCCACTCTGCCGCTCCCTCTGCTTGTGCATAGTACACATGCACATGCGCTCTCTCTCTCTCTCTAATAAATAAATTAAAAAAATCTTCAAAAAAAAAAAAAGCCGACATGTGGCTAGCAACTACCATGCTGGACAACATAAATTTATAGAGCATTACCAATATAATGGTACTGGACAGCAGTGGTCTAACAAATTATATAAGCAGCCATCATAATAAAGCGAACCATGTAAATCCTGAAAAATTTTTGTAAATAAAAAGTTTTTGCTTTTATAATTTTGTTTCTAATCCAGGGACTATTTCAGATAGCACAAAATATAAATCAAATTTGAAATCTGCATATATAGTCTAAAATCAGGGGTGCCTGGGTGGCTCAGTGGGTTAAAGCCTCTGCCTTCGGCTCAGGTCATGGTCCCAGGGTTCTGGGATCGAGCCCCACATCGGGCTCTCTGCTCAGTGGAGAGCCTGCTTCCTCCTCTCTCTCTGCCTCCCTCTCTGCCTACTTGTGATCTCTCTCTCTGTCAAATAAATAAATAAAATTAAAAAACATTTAAAATCAAATCTTGCCTAGAATGTAATTTTACTTTTCTATATTAGCTGTATTACCAATAGTGTGTAAAATTATTTATAAAACTGAATGGTGAAGACAAAGACTAGCTTAGATGAATTAATCTAAATAACTCTGGTCAAAACTCTTTTGCAGTCTATGGAAGATTTTTTTGGTTTGAATTATTTACTTTTTAAGACCACTGTAAGGTGCCTGGGTGGCTCAGTGGGGTAAGCCTCTGCCTTCGGCTCAGGTCATGGTCTCAGGGTCCTGGGATCGAGCCCCACATTGGGCTCTCTGCAGGGAACCTGCTTCTCCATCTCTCTCTGCCTGCCTCTCTGCCTACTTGTGATTTTTTTTGGCAAATAAAAAAATAATTCTGTAAAAAAAAAAATGACCCCTGTAGGCATAGCCTAAACATAGAAAGATATGTGTAGAAATACTATAATTTGGGGGCACCTGGGTGGCTCAGTTGGTTAAGCGACTGCCTTCGGCTCAGGTCATGATCTCAGGGTCCTGGGATCAAGCCCCGCATCGGGCTCCCTGCTCACTGGGGAGCCTGCTTCTCCCTTTCCCTCTGCTGCTCTGCCTGCTTGTGTCTCTCGCTCTCTCTGTCAAATAAATAAATAAAAATCTTTTTAAAAAAAGAAATACTATAATTTTATTAACCTAAAGACAATTAACAACAAGTTATTTATTTGGAGAACAGGGTCATAAAAATCGCACCTTACATTTTAATCTTCCTAAAATTAGTTATACTATATTTCACTAACATACTCTAAAAACCTAATTTAATTTTCAAAAAATATATCATTTGAAAAATTGTATCTATTCTACAAATTGACCATATAAGTCCATCCTAAACTACTTTATGAGTCACAAAAATAACAAGACATGTCAACTTTCACACAAATTACTTGGACCAACTTATTACTTTTTATTGAATTTCTTCTTTGCCTTATTAAAAGACCAAGTTAATTAATGTCCACTATCTAAGAAAATCCATGGGTCATAAGCAAATGTGCACAACTAAAGACTGAACTCTTACAAGGAAAAAAACTGTTTTTTTGAACAACACCTAAGAATGCAATAAAGGTGAATGTAACTGAGAATTGTTCCATACTAAAAGCTGAGATGACATTATAACTAACAAATGTTTCTCTTTTCTCCGACAAAATGTTTCTTAAACACAAAACAATGAAATTATACAGTATTTTCTACGGCTTAAACATTCAAGAACTTTAAAGTGCTTAAGCTAAACATAAAATCCTACTCATAAGCAAAATGGAGTTATTTTTTTCATTTGCCAATATTCCTGCCAATATCCTTCAAGATCACTTTTTTCTAATTGGATTTCTGATCAATATTTTCATTTAAATATGTAAGATTTAAATTTGTATGCACTTCAACTAGTAGAATCAATCAGAAAAACACAGTAAATATATGAAAACTTTACCCAGATATTTCAGAAACAATAACAAAAAAAAAAGTCAGTGTCTGAATCTGGTCAAATTCTTTTTATTCATAGTGATATATTCTTAAATTTGAACTACTTCAATAGAAACAAAAAGCCTCCTGACATGATTTTCTGTGATGACTCTTAGAAAACTGTTGTGATAAAATATTATCAGGAGGTAAATAAAAGGATGCCGTTCTTATCAGAAGTAAATAAAAAAACCATAGGTCTCATGCCTGGAAAGCTTGGGTCGAACAAAAGTACGTCAAGCCTACGAATGCCCTGCTCGTGGATCTACAAGAAAGCCAACGTGCGTGTTTGGGTTCTGTGTAAGCCATGCCTCCCTTCTGAATCAGTGGCGCTTAGACCTCAGATCTGCAGTGATGATTAACTTGGCAAATACTGAATGTCCGCTACCTACAAATTCCCGCACCCAGAGTCATGGTTTGTCTATCCAACCAACTGTGTCTCTCTACCTCACTACCTATGCATGTGTCCCTGATGCTTAGATCACACCTATTGCTAAGAGCTAAACATGCTATTCTCATTCTACCTTGAAACAGCAATGAAAACAACCTTTAGGAGTTTACTACCATTCCCTTAATCATAGGTTCTCATCGGAGTACTGTCCATCACTCCGTTCACAAGATGAAACATTTATACATCTTCCTAATGCAATTTTGTCTGCTATGTGGGCAGAGAAAGAACATCAGATATTTCTTCAGCTGTGAATGCAGAACCACACTCCCGCTACAACAAGCTAATTTTGGAATGACAACTTGAGAAACTCACAGGATGACACAACAGTGTAAAAAAAAGAAAAAAAAGAATGTAGGGCGGCTGGCATTCAAGTAGTTGAGTCAGTATCTCTTGGCTCTGACTCTGCTGGAGGAGCTGTTGCGGAAGCCACTATGCTTTGGATGTGGACTTCTTGAGGTCATAGCGAAGACTACGGATGGAGCTATTGATAGCTGTCACACACAACTTCCAGTCGTATCCGGTTTCTGAGAGACTGCAAGTCGGGTAAATGTCTTGAAGAAATTCTGGTGGTAAAACCCAAAAGCATAAGTTACTTAGAAAGCACTTCTCGGACAAATAAATTTATTCAACCTCAGTTCTATTGCGGTGACTACGAAAGGGTCATTAAAACTTTAATTAAAACTCATGGAGTATAACTCTTATTAAATTAGCTGAACAAATCTTTTCAGCTAAAAGGATAATAAGAAAAAACACCATTCTTAAATCACAGTAAAATAACAACATCCCATGGCCTTGCTACGTAACCAGAATAGAAGTCCTCTCCTGCCTTCGATACCCAGCATAAACTTTTCTCATTCTTGAATTTATCAAACGTGCATGTTATTCATTATATCAAGACTTGCTAAGGCTTTGTAACACACAAGAGGCCGCTATGTCTTTTTTACTCTGAGAGGCAAGAAGCTGTAACTGCTAAATATTTTGGTACTGCTTGATTTATCTCCCACGAGAAAGAAGGAGTCTCTTGATCTTGCAGTTAGAGGAAAACGTCTGTAACGGAAGGTGACAGAGCAGCATGGCTCAAGGAGCACGCTTAGAGAAAGTGGGTGGACAGACAAAGGGAAAGGTGGAGAAGACAGATGTTTTTAACCAGAGGAGCAGAACTGTCCTCAGATATTTTTTTAGGTGACTTCTAAAGTGCCTTTGAGGCCTTAGGAGAGGATCTTTTGAGATCCTCTTGACTACAGGCCGGCATTAGCTGGCTACATTAATTTCACTTGTTTTCCTTTTTTTTAATACAATTTTTATTTTTTTATTAACATATAATGTATTATTAGCCCCAGGGGGACAGGTCTGTGAATCGCCAGGTTTACACACTTCACAGCACTCACCATAGCACATACCCTCCCCAACGTCCATCACCCCATCGCCCTCTCCCTACCCCCACCCCCCCACCCCCCGCACCCCTCAGTTTGTTTTGTGAGATTAAGAGTTTCTTATGGCTGGTCTCCCTCACAATCCCATCTTGTTTCATTTATTCTTTTCCTACCCCCCAAGCCCCCCACATTGCCTGTCAACTTCCTCATATCAGGGATCACTTGTTTTTCAATAAGATTAAGAAGTTGGGAAATCAGGAGAATGCCATAAACAGCATAGGTCCGAAATTTTTAGCAAGGCAGGTGACAGTTAAAAAGCTTTTATACTCAAAGGACTACTTACTACATCAGTGGGTAGCCTAGAAGGAGAATTTCAGTGGTATGTTCCTGGATTCAGTATCAGAGAGTGTTTTTTTATATTGCTGGACATCTTTTTTTATTTTTATTTTTATTATTTTGCTGCCAGACACTGTTATTAACAATAACTAAGAGACTGGAAGAGAAATACAGCACCCACAAACCTCCTAAAGTGGTTAGTGTTCCCCCAAAAGTGTTCTCTGAAACACTAGTCATGAAGAAGTTTCCTGGGGAAAAGATTCTGGTTGTGCAAACCAGCAATGCTACACTCCAGAGTTCGTTCCCACTGAAAAATCCCACAGTAGAGAGACCCGCTGATTCAAAGGTGACAGAATCAGATGCGTGAGTTGGCCATATAAATGAGGAAGGTGGCAATACAGAAAACAACCCAAGGCAGGACTGTGGAGATCTGGATGGGCTTCAGAGCTAAAGGCATTCAAAACATGTTTTAAACAGAGTCAAGTGAAATAGATCTATTGGGTAAAGCCCTGGGGGTGCCCAATCAAGAGCTTCCCTAGCCATTTGACTATAAAAAGCACCTTATTCACGAAGTGACCATTAACATTCAGCTGTCTTTAAGAAATATTGTTTGGGGGATGCTTGGGTGACTTAGTCAATTGAGTGTCTGTCTGCCTTTGGCTCTGGTCGTGATCCCAAGGTCCTGGGATGGAGCCCCGCATCAGGCTCCTTGCTCAAGGGGAAACCTGCTTCTCCCTCTGCCTGTTCCCCTTGTTTATGCTCGCCTGCTCAATCTCTCTCTCTGACAAATAAATAAATAAAATCTTAAAAAAAAAGAAACATAGTTTGGGGAATGCTGCTCTACACTAACAGGATAAAATGCAAGGGAATAAACAAAAAATCCTACACTTACATCAAAAAAATACTAACAGGGGCGCCTGGGTGGCTCAGTGGGTTAAGGCCTCTGCCTTCGGCTCAGGTCATGATCCCAGGGTTCTGGGATCAAGCCCTGCATCGGGCTCTCTGCTCAGCGGGGAGCCTGCTTCCTCCTCTCTCTCTATGCCTGCTTCTGATCTCTGTCTGTCAAATAAATAAATAAAATCTTAAAAAAAAAATACTACCAGTATAAACAGGAATAGCCCAAACACTAACAATATAAGTACTAAATAAACATCAGTATATAGAAAAAAAGATCTAGGGGTCTTAGGTGACCGTAGAATTAAAAATGGCAAGTGCCATTTTAGTCTGCATTAACATTGACATTGGTCTTGGCAATGATTTTTTT
This sequence comes from Taxidea taxus jeffersonii, assembly GCA_003697995.1. Classification (NCBI taxonomy): domain Eukaryota; kingdom Metazoa; phylum Chordata; class Mammalia; order Carnivora; family Mustelidae; genus Taxidea; species Taxidea taxus. The sequence goes on along the minus strand of RCUC01040986.1, from coordinate 2,789 downwards.
AATCTGACACCAAAAACAAAAAACAAAAGGAAAAATAAACAAGTGAGACTACATTAAACTAAAAAGCTTCTGCGCAGCAAAGGAAGCCGTCAACAAAATGAAAAGGCGATCCACTGAATGGGAGAAAATATCTGCATGTATCTGACGAGGGGTGAATATCCAAAATATAAAAATAACTCATACAACTCAACGGCAAAAAAAAAAAAAAAAACAACCACATGACTTAAAATATGGGCAAAAGATCTGAATAGATGTTTTCCCGAGGAAGACAGAGAGATGGCCAACAGGTATTTGAAAAGATGCTAAACATCATTAATCATCAGGGAAATGCAAATCCAAACCACAATGAGAGATCACCTCACCCCTGTCAGAATGGCTATTTTTTTTGTCAAAAAAACCAAGTGCGGGAGAAGATATGGGGAAAAGGAAACCTCGTGCACTGTTGCTAGGAATGTAAACTGGTGTAACCACTATAAAAAAAAAGTAATCCAATTACTTTTCACATAATAGGCCTTCAAGTTTGTAGAGAGAGCTCCTCAAAAAATTCAAAATACAACTACCATACAATCCAGCAAGTCTACCTCTGAGTATTTATCCAAAGAAAACAAAAATACTAACTCAAAAAGATATAAGAACCCACCCTGTTCACTGTAGCATTATCTACAATAGCCAAGATATGGAAACAACCTAAGTGTCCAAGTATCCATGACAGATGAAAGAATAAAGAAATTGTGGTATATACACATACACAAATATACACATACACACACACTGGAATATTATTTGGCCATAAAAAATAATGAAATCTTGCCATTTGGGACAACATGGATGGACCTTGAGGACATTACACTAAGTGAAATAAGCCAGACAGAGAAGGACAGATACCCTATGATTTCACTTATGTGTGGAATCTAAAACAACAACAAGATACAGAGAACAGACAGGTAGTTGCCAGAGGCAGGAGGTAGGGAGAGGAAGAAATGGGTGAAGGGGGTCAAAAGGTTAAAAAAATAATAAAATGAATACATGTTACAACACGTATACACATAAAAAGGAAGGAAGAAGAAAGGGAGAGAGACAGGGAAGGAAAAAGGAAGGAAGAAGAGAAAGAATGACTTTGCAGGAACAATTTACAGAGACAGCATGTTTACCAAAAAAAAAAAAAAAAATATTTTTTAAATAAAAATTAAAATGGCAAGTGTCATTTTAGACTGCATCAACAGCCCAATAGGTAACAGTACTATTGTATTCTGGGTTTACTTGAGAACATCTGAAGTGAGTCACTGAATCAGATCATGAAAGATTAGGCAAATATTTCTATGAGGAGTTCCTGAAGGAAATGAAGATATTTACCTGTAAAAGTGTAAGACTTAGTGGGAAGAAGTTGTGAATAACACTTATTTTCTCAAATTCTCATGCTTCCATGTAGAGGGATCTCCAAGTTGAGAAGTTTGGAAAAACTGGGCATGTATGAGCTGATATTTCTATCTCCTCCTGCCAGATTCTAGTGGTTCTCTCACTTGGTTCAGAACTTGAAAGTGGGGAGAGAGGGTGTATTTACTATCTCTCAGTGCTCCAGCAGGAAGTAATAGCTCTCTCTCTACAAACTTGAAGGCCTATCATGTGAAAAGTAATTGGATCTACCCTCGTTAGCTCTGGAAGGGATGAGTAGAACGGATGTGTATTACATGCAGGGAAGTAAATTTTAAGTCATTTGGAAGAAAAACCTTCTCATGAATTAGAGCTCCTTTTTTTTAAAAGATTTTATTTATTTGACAGAGATCATAAGTAGGCAGAGAGGCAGGTAGAGAGAGAGGAGGAAGCAGGCTCCCCACTGAGCAGAGAGCCCGATGCGGGGCTCGATCCCAGGACCCTGAGATCATGACCTGAGCCAAAGGCAGAGGCTTTAACCCACTGAGCCCCCCAGGCGTCCAAATTAGAGCTCCTTTAAAATGTCTTGGATTGCTGGAGGTGAGAGAATATGGTGATGGAGTAGGAGGACCCAAGACTTCTCTCACCCCATGAACACAACTAGATAGCCATCAAATCATCCTAAATACTGTTGGATCCATAATCAAAGGAGTGAGACTGATACAAAGCGAAAGTCAAGCAAAGCTTTATTTCACGCCAAGCATCGAGAATCAAACTGACCGGCCAGGGCCACGCCAAGCATTGAGAATCAAATTGACCGGCCAGGGCCGTCTCTTAAAAAGAGAGGCAACCCCTCTCTGCCTTACCAACTGGCTTTTAAGGGCAAAGACCATGTGGTTGGGCCTGGCCACGCACAGGTGGTCAATGACACAGAGAAAACTGCACAGTCAGGCTAGGTCACACATAAGTGACCAATTGAATTACAATTTACCCTAGCCTATCACCTTGGTCAGAATTGGCGCCCAAAAGGCAGGGCCCATATTCCTTGGTAGCTATGGAGACAGTATGCGCACCCCCACCGATTGGATGTCTCCACCTGGCCTGACCCACCCTTGTATTTGGGCTTTGTTACCTGGGACTGGTTTCCAGGACTTGTTTTTAAGTAAGTCCCCTGGGGGGAGGGCAGGGTCCGTTTAAGTTTTACTGTATAAACAACAAAATGGCTGTTCAACGGAAATGGAGCCGTTTTGGCTAAATAGGCCCTTACAATACCCCAGAAATCAACCTGAAGTCTGACGGAACAAATCCCACAACTGAAGGAAGAGAAGAGGCCACATGGAAGAAGGTAGGAAGTGTGGGGATATGGTTTAGGGGAGAAATGGATGGCAGGTGCTATGGGGTGGGGCAGCTGTGCAGAG
>RCUC01040980.1:0-38384 GCA_003697995.1 Taxidea taxus jeffersonii | reverse complement strand
AGTATTCCATTGTATATATATACCACCTCTTCTTTATCCATTCATCTTAAAGCTTCCCTTTCAATCCTGCAGAAAGAGGTATGTTCCCTCCCTCCACCACTGGAGGAGAGGGTCTAAGCCCAGGGGCCTGTTCCCTCTCAAAACCTTCCCTTCTTCACCCAAGGAATTATGTTGTGAATGTCCATCTTTCACTAGTCTCAGGAGGCCTGCCTCTCAGAGGTGTGAGGAAACTGGCCTTCTGGAATAGGTGGTCATCTTTCCTTGAGGTGACAGTGGGTGGGACAGGAGTTAGGGAGAGATGCCCTGGTGCAGCCCCTCCAGGTGACTGCTCTGCCTTGGTGTACTTTCACCCCTCCTCCCTCCCTTCTGCTTTTGCTGTAACTTAAGATCAGCATAAACGACAATTAGGGATTGGCCCAGAGGGGTTGGAGCCGGTCTTGTCACCGGTCTTGTTGCATGGTAGTGGCAGCAAAATCCATAGCTTCAGGCATAGACTGAGCATGGAGGCCACCCGTCCACCCAGACGAATCTATTTCCTGCCTGTTTCACTCCTCCCTGGACAGATGGTGATTATGGCCCATTCAGGGCCCCAGGGCCCAAGGCACCTGGTCCCGGCAGGACTCCTTGGTTTTTGCTACTGCTCTGTTCCTCCTTCTACTTTGGAGGCAATTAAATTTCAGGCATCCAGGTGGCAGTCCAGGATGTGGCTAAGCCTGATCATTAGGGCAGCTCAGCACAGCCGATTCGGGGTGGACTGGACTCTTAGGAGCTGTCCCCATGCAGCTGGTTTCCTAACCTTCATTTACTGTTTCTGCACTTGGAGCCCCTCCCTTCCTCTCCATGCTCCTTAAGCATCTGGCATCCTGGCTGGCTTGCTGCTTCCTAAGGGTCCTGGAGGGGGGGGAGGTCAGGCATTCTAGGCTGTGTGCACCTTGGGGACTGGACATTATTTTGAAGTGCTGTTCTTTAATGAATGTTCATGTCTCTTCGGGGGATAAAATGAACCTAATCATTCAGTGGAGTGTACCCACATCACTGAAGGAGCCCAGCGCCATGGAAAGACTCAGACATAGTTTTGGATCCCAGCTCCTACACTTAACTGAACTCTTGGGCCAAGGAATTAACTTCTCTGAGCTTCAGTTTCTGTCTCACAAAAAGGAACTAGTACCTGCACCACAGGGTTGCTGTGAGGATCACAGGAAATGAAAGACAAGGGGTGCCTGGGTGGCTCAGTCAGTTAAGTGGCTGCCTTTGGCTAGGGTCATGATCCCAGGGTCCTGGGATCAGGCTCCCTGCTCAGCAAGGAGCCTACTTCTCCCTCTTCCTCTATCCCTCCTTTCTGTTCCGTGCTATCTCTCTCTCTCAAATAAATAAAATCTTTAAAAAAGAAAGACAAAAGAATGCATGCTGAAAACTCCAAAGGACCATCCAAATATAAGGCAGTATGATTTCTTAAGGTATTATCCATTCTCACTGGGACTCTGGTTCCCCATCTTTTAAATGCAGGAATTACATTAAGTCAGTTTTCTTAAGCCCCTTAAACCTGTTTCCCCTTCTTACAGATACTAGCATCTCATACTCCCAGGAGAGTCTGGCATGCTTCCCCACTCCCCCAGCCCCGGGAAATGCTCCCTCCACCTGTTTCCTGCGGAGACCCATCAGACAACCATTTACTTTTCTGTAGTTTTACCTTCTCTAGCATGTATTGTGAAGATGTTGATCAAACTACACATGTCCCCTTGGTGACTCTGATACACCACCTCCATCTGCCAAGAATTCCCTGCCTCCATGATGTCTCAAGTCCCTTTCAGCTTCCTCATCAGTGATTCTAAATGCAATTTGTGTGTAGCGACCGGTCTAGGTGCGAGCAATTACCCAGGACAGCCAGCAGAGGGCAGACGGAGTAGAGAATGCGCCCCCCACCCCCATACCGCCCTCCCCCACCGCCCAGGTTACTTCCAGGGGCCTACGGAGGAGCTAGGCTGGTGATTCTTTGAAGGCTGCGAGTAAGGAAGACAGGAGAAGCTCCTCTTAGGGAGAGAGCCGACTTTGACTCTTACCATTCTTGACTTGAATTGCTGACCCTTGGCCCTGTAGATGCACCACAGCTGGCTGGGGGGATAAGGACAGAGAGAGTCGTCACTGAGAGAAATGGCTGCCTGCTTAGCCACCAGTCAATGTTCCCACCTTTGACTTCCAGTCTCCTTTCATTTCCCAATTCGGATCCCTTTCTCCCGTCCTGGGAAGCCAGCGAGCACATCTCTGCTGGTGGGTCAGGTGATTTGCAGCTCCGCCCCTTCCTGGCTAGGTGACCTCAGCGGAATGTAATCCTCTGCCCCCCACCCCAAGTCTCAGTTCCCTAACTGTGAAATGGGGATTTTAAGGATCTCTGTTTGGCCTCTCTTACAGGGATGTCTGAAGATCAAATCAGGTGACAGATCTAAAATTCCCCGCAAGCCATCAAGCACTGTGCCGCCATGTAGATTTATAATTGTGGCCAAACAGCTGTGGTGAGTGAAGGGTGCTGAGATGAGCCAAGGCAAGGCAGCACAACTTGCCAATACAGCCAGATTAGGAAGCTCAAAGACAAGGGAGGAGCCCTTCAGGCCTTTAAGGCAGAAGCCCAGGCTGGGTTTGGCCTGGAGCTGGTTGGCTGATTTTCAAGCTCCTGATTCCTGGAGGTCTGAGTGCCCACAAGGTGTCTGGTGTGGCTGGGAGGCCGGAGGCTTGGGTGGATAGGCCTGACTGGCAGTTCATTTCAGGGGACGACTGTGCTTGGATATGGTGGCCTTCTGTCTTCTGTGCAGTGGGGGGAAATGGGCCATGGCAAGGCTGAGTTAAAGGCAGGCCCTGGGGCAAAACTTTTCTATTCCTTGGGATGGGAGGGGGCTGTGAGTGAACAACTTTGGGACCTCCCCCCCCACCACCAAGGGCATCCTCACAAACTTAACAGGGAGCCACTGGAACGTGGTTCTAGCCTTATGGCCTTCACTCCTCCCCAGGAAGAGAGCAATTCCCAGCCAACCTGGTTTTCTCGCGGTCCAGCTTTATCAGTAGCACCTGCAAAATAGGACAGGACAATCAGAGGGCATGCTCCTTCTTCCCTTTCTCTCTCCTCAGCTAGGCATTGAGTGGTAGTGGGCCTTGCTCTGGGCAGCCAGGCCCTGGGATGGGAGAGGATATACCACTCCCTTCTCTTCCTCCTCCCTGACCTGCCTCCTCAGTGGGCCCAGCGTCCAGCAGGGAAAGTGGCCTCTGGCTAATGCTGGCCCCAAGGCAAGCCTCACTGAGCACTGGTAGAGACAGAGGACAGTGTGTTCTTGCCACCAAGTGACCCCGTGACCCCGAGACAGTGCCGTTTGCTTCTTTAGTCTTTTGCTCCCTTTCTTTCAGGGTCCTCATAGAAAGCATTGCCGTTTGTAAATATCTTGCTTCCTTAATCGCCTCTCTCCTCCCCTGGGACCTAAACTCTGTGAGAATGGGGCCCAGTTATCAATTTATCTCTTGCACATGAAAAGTGCTCAGTATCTGTAGAAAGACTGGGATACAAAAAACAAAAGAAACAAACAAACCAAAAACCTCTAACTCCATCTCTTACGGTCATGGTAATGCTGATTAGCCCCATTTGAACTCTGAGTCAAAGAATCTGAGTCCTGCTACAGAATTTTCAGACCCAGAGAAATCAGCTGTGTAAAGAGCCCGTTTCCTTAAAGCCCCAAGAAACAAGAGGGGAGCAGCAGGAGGAAATAACAACTGACCTAAGCCCTGGCAATATGACTCCTGTCAATTCCAATTAGGCGGATTTGGATTGGCATCTCTACCTTCCTGATGCCCTTCTGGACCCAAGAGGAATGACACAAAGAGATTTGATGCTATTTGAACAGGCACTTGGCTCCTCAGTCTTAGAGACAGTGTTTGCTTCTTCCCCAGCCCCGGTGACTTGTAAGTTTCCAACTCCCTGGTCATCAGTGACTATTTGCCTACCTCTACGGGAAAGGCCCTTCAGAGTTCATTGGATTAGACTGTTCTAGGGCTTGTCATTTCTTCCAGTCCCCAACATTCCTCTCCATAACCTGTTTCCAATCAGACATAAACATTTTGTGCTACATGCTGGAAATCAGAGCAGACCAAATCCATCTCCCACTGGAAATCTACTATAAATCTTTGGGGCCTCTGGTTCTGGCTTATGGGATTTTCCTGGCTCACTACAGGGAGGACTAGAGTCAAGGAGGGCTTGTAATGGAAAGGTCAAGAGCAGGCAGAGTTAGAGTAGGTCAGGCCCTACTGGCTTGTTCAAGTCCTAGCTCTCCACTGAGGTAGGAGACCTGTTCTTCTTGTTCACTAAAGCCATCACCACCGTTGGAAAGTGCCCTCAGGATCATCCACACCTCCTCTTTTCAAGTACTTGCAAGGAGCCTAGGGGCAGGTGGAGAGGCAGAGGAACTCACCAGAAGGTCCCTGTAGGCCAGGGGGTCCCTGAGGACCAGGGGGACCTGGAGGGCCAGGTGGTCCCATCACAGTTGTTCCTGGAATTCCAGGAATTCCTGGAATTCCTGGGGGTCCCTGGGGTCCTGGGGGTCCTGGAGGTCCCGGAGGGCCATTGGGCCCAGGAGGTCCTGCCTTCTTTCCTAAAAGACAAGATTCAGTGTGACATTTATAGTTATTGACTCAAAACAAATATACTGTCAGGACATCTACAGACTTCCAAGGACACAAAGTCAGCCCTTTGGGAATTCCTGCTGCTAAAAAGGTGAACACTTTATTATACAACACACACACACACACACACACACACACACACACCTTTCATGAATAATTATTTACAGATCTGTTTAAGAGACAGAAATAAATGACCCTGAAGGAGCTCAGTCTACTGGGGAAACAGACACAGTCACAGGAGAGTCTAAGTACCATATTAGTAGTAGGGACAAAAGCTTAAGAGTCAGAGAAGGTTTCAAAAAGGAGGTTACCTTTCAGATGAGTCCAAAAGATTAGAATTACCAAGTGACCAGGTCACTTTCTTGAATGGAGAATTGGGCTACCGTTGAAGAGTGGGCTTTCATGTTTGCTGCCCGGTTTGGAGGACTTGATGCGATGAGAAGAGGGAGCTAGGAGGACAGCCTGACCTTGGGAATAATATCAATACCAGGAAGGTTTCATACATCCTGTTGGGATGTACAGGAACTAGGGGTTGGTATAGAGGTGGTGATAGCTGGGAATGAGGAACGGGAAGGAATTTGGGAGATGAGAGGTGGGGGGCATGGGGTGGCGGAGAGGGAGGAAGGGGGAGAGAGAGATGGAAGGAAAGAAGGCGAAACAGAGAGTAGAAAAAGCAGAGGAGGCACCTGGCAGTTTTTGCTTTTTCAGCTGACCTCTCTAAACCCTATTTTTAAAGATCTCTGGGAAAGGCAATTCTGTAAACTCCCTTGGTAACATGTTCCTGTGTCTATCACCCCCTCACTGTTAGCAAGTTCTTCCATATATTTAGCTGAAATCCCTCCTGTGGCAATTTGAGCTTTTATTCTATTCTTTGTGTAGATAGAGAAGAATAGTTACCATCAAACACATAATAACCCTCATATGCTTACAGACATTAAGTCACCTGTCAACCTCTATTTTCAATAGGCTAAATAATCCGGCTTCCCAGCATCTTTCCTCTGAGGCCCTATTCTCCAACATATTATTAATTAAGCCCACCAGCCTCTTTCCTTTCCCTCCTCGCTATCCTTTCAGAATGATCCCGGCCCTTCTATTCCATATTCCCGTCCCTCCAACATTCCCACCAGGATGTAGCTATTTGAGTCATTAACTGTGGTCTTGTACCAAAACCCACAGCTCCTGTTTACTTCTTCTGCTCTGTGCAGTTCAATTCATGCATGACTGGTGACCTCGAGGTGGGGTGTCTTTTACCTTTCACTACTTTCTCACAATTTATGGAAATCCCAGGAACAGAAGGTTTTGACCAGACTCCACGACAGTATTTCCACCTGTGGTACTGTCTGACTTCTAAATGTAACTCTCTTATGTCTCACTGAAACACTTCCTTAACAGCTCTGACTCCTTGCTCCCCAGGCTCTTAGGAGAATCCTGTCCTGATTTATCAGGCCCCCCTTAAAAAAATAATGCCTTGTGTTCCAGAAACTCAATCCCCATGGCAATGCCATTCAAGAGGCCAGTTATCTATGTCTAACCACAGCTGTGTTTGGTATGAAACAACAAGGTCATTGTGGGTTTCCTGCCCTGGGGAGACTCTCTGTCTCCCCAGCCTTAGAGCCCTAGAGGCAGGAGGGAGCTTTCTTATTTTCCCTGCATGTAGCAGCCGCAAAAGACTGGATCTTCCCAGTGTCTAGATTAGCCAATTTCAAGATGCTGAACAGGAAAGCCATCTCCCTTCATATTTGGGCAGCTTCCAAGTCAGGCTTATTAGCACCCAAGTTTCAATTCCAGCTAGTGCAGTGGAAGGAACATAAAATCTGTAGTCAGGAGATAAGGCTCGAAGCCCCAGCCCTGCCACGGATGCACTTTGGGCAAATTCCTTTCTCTCCCAGAGCGTTAGTTTCTCGCTGGTGAAATGAGGAGTTTGGCCTTGATGATTTCTCTAAGTTTCCTCCCAAGATTGAGGTACGGTAAGGAAGACTGACTTACTCCTGGCAGTCAGGAAACTTCCCTAGCCTGATTGTAAAGTCTGCTTCTCCATCCTTATTCTCTATTCTCCCTCTGCTTCCTCTGTGTCTACTGGCACAGACAGAGAAAGGTGCATATTAGACTGTTCTATGTCCCAGAATTTCCAGGCCTGACTTTGAAGCTGGAGGGTGTTCTGTGGGTAGGACAAACTTCAGTGTCAAGACTGTGACTTTCCTGTGATTGATAATGTAATTCTGGAATAATTACAGCCAGAAACTCCTCTAGTCAAAGAGAATAATGGTTGCAGTGAAAACAGGATTTTCACTTATGAAAATGTTAGGGGGCATTTGGGAAAAAGTTCCTGTTCTGCAGCTGGTCCTCTTTGCTCCTCTGTAACTAGGTTTAGGCAAGTGTACTTCTCATACTTGATCCTTACAGAAAGTTGGCCCAGAGAGGAACAGGTACAAAATGACCCCTGGACAAGAGGTTGACTTTAGAGGATTGAATTCCTTCTCCAGATTTCCTGATGTTACCAGAATACTTCATGATACATTCCCTTTGCTGGAATGCCCTTCCCCCTCCACTTCCCCCCATCCTTCAAAGCCCAGGTTAAATGCTGTTTCTTTTTTTTTTCCCTGCGATGTGGCTCCTCACTCCCCCAGGGAGAACTACTTGCTCTTTCTTTGTGCTCCCACAGCACACTGTTCATGCTTCTGTGAGAGCATTTTTGATACCATACTGTAATTATTTGTGTGTACTTCCACTATTCCAGCTACACTGGGAGATTTTTGAGGGCAGGCACCATTTTTCTTTATCTTGGTATCTCTATTCCTGACAAATATAAGGTGCTTATTCATGGTCTAGTGAATTAATGAAAAGAAAAAACTAGTAGCTGTAATTAGAGAGTGTTCCCAAGTCTACCTATTAAGAAGGGAAGTCACCCTTGGATTTGTTTAGGAGCAGAGGGTGTCCTTGTCAAAGCCAGGTAAGCTTTCTAGGTTTATTAGAATTTCCATCTTAAAGGGGATGTGACAATATTAAAAAGTACATGCTTGATAGAGTAATCAAAACAGGATGGTACTGGCACAAAAACAGACACATAGATCAACAGAACATAGTAGAAAACCCAGAAATGAACCCACAATTATATGGTCAATTAATCTTTGACAAAGCAGGAAAAAATATCCAGTTAGAAAAAGTATCTTCAACAAATGGTGTTGGGAAAACTGGACAGTGACATGCCTAAGGATGAAACTGGACCACTTTCTTTCACCATATACAAAAATAAATTCAAAATGGATTAAAGACTTAAATTTGAGACTTGAAACCATAAAAATTGTGGAAGAGAACATAGACAGTAACTTCTTTGACATTGGCCATAGTGACATCTCTCTAGATATGTCTCCTGAGGCAAGGGAAACAAACAAACAAAAATACACTTCATAATAAAAATCCTTCTGCTTTTGCAAAGCAAAGGAAACAATCACAAAACTAAAAGACAACCTACATAATGGGAGAATATATTTGCAAATGACAAATCTGATAAAGGATTAGTATCTAAAAATCTATAAAGAACTTTTCAAAGGCAATACCCTTAAAACAAATAGTCCAATTAAAAAATGGGCAGAAGACATGAATAGACACTTTTCCAAAGAAGACATACAGATGGCCAAAAGACTCATGAAAAGATGCTCAACATCACTTATCAGGAAACGTAAATCAAAACGTAATGAGATATCACCTCACTCCTGTCAGAATGGCTAATATCACAACACAAGAAACAACAGGTGTTGGCTGGTGAGGATGTGGAGAAAAGTGAACTCTCTTGTACTGTTGATGGAATGCAAACTTGTGCAACCACTCTGGAAAACAGTGTGAAGGTTCCTCAAAAAGTGAAAAATAGAACTATCCTACAATCCAGCAATTGTACTACTAGATATTTACCAAAGGATACAAAAATGCTAACTCAAAGGAATACATGCACCCTGATGTTTATAGCAGCAATATCTATACTGGCCAAATTATGGAAATAGGCCATGTGGCCACTGGCTGATGAATCAAGAAATAAGATTTGGCATATATATGCAATGGAATATTGCTCAGACATAGAAATGCATCCATTGCAATGACATGGATGGAGGTAGAGAGTATTATGCTAAGTGAAACCAGTCAGTCAGAGAAAGACAAATACCATATGATTTCACACGTATGTGGAGTTTAAGGAAAAAAAAACCCCACAACCAAATGGAGAGAGAGAGAGAGAGAGAGACCAAGAAACAGACTCTTAACTATAATCAACAAACTGTTGGTTACCAGAGTGGAGTGGGGGGAGGATGGGTGAAATAGGTGATGGGGATTAAGGAGGGCACTTGTCATGATGAGCACTGGGTGATGTGTGGAACTGTTGAATCACTACATTGTACACCTGAAACTACTATAACATTGGATGTTAACTATCTGGAATTAAAACAAAAACTTAAAAAAAGAAAAAAAGAAACAGAAATGATCTATTGAGCCATGAAAAGACATGGAGAAACTTAAATGCGTATTACTAAGTGAAAGAAGCCAATCTCAAAAGGCTACATACTGACTTGGGAAAAGGCAAAACTAAAAAGACAACATAAAGGTCAGTGGTGGGACGCCTGGGTGGCTCAGTCTGTTAAGCGTCTGTCTTCTGCTCAGGTCAAGATCCCTGGGTCCCAGGACTGAGTCCCACATCAGGCTCCTTGCTCAGTGAGGATCTTGCTTCTCCCTCTGCCTGCCACTCCCTCTGCTTGTGCTCACTCTCTCTCTCTGACAAATAAATAAATAAAGTCTTTAAAGGAAAAAAAAGAGAAAGATCAGTGGTTGCCAAGGTTTAGGGGGAGGCAATGATGAATAGGCAAAGCAGAGAGGATTTTTAGGGAAGTGAAACTATTCTGTAAATACTGTAATATATGGGAATCTATGTCACTATACATTCGTCAAAACCCCTAGAATGTACAGTACCAAGATGAAGCCTAATGTTAACTATGTACTTTGAGTGATGATGATATATCAATATAGGTTATAACAAATGTACTACTCTGGTAGTACCTAATCTGGTGGGGGAGGCTGTCCCTGTGTGGGGCAGGAAATATATGGGAATGTTCTGTACTTTTCCCTCAATTTTGTTGTGAACATAAAATTGCTCTAAAAATAAACTACTAGAAAAAAACCGACATACTGAAAAATCAAATGTACTTTTGTAAATACATAATATATTGGTTAATGGCCAGGCCCAATGGAGAAAGTTTTCCTCATTGACCCCAGCTCTCTGGCTGTTTTCCAACTTTGCTCGGATCAGGTCCTCAGGAGTCCAGGCCAATCCTCAGCTTCTTTACAACAGGGACACAGGTTTTCCATGTGGGCTATGGTACTGTGAGCCACCAGAGTACCCTAGTGCTCAGAGAAGGAGCAGGCTGCAGCTGAAGCCAGTCTCTTTGGTCTACTCTGGGATTGATAATCTCTTCTATAAAGCTCCAGAAATCTTAACAGAATCATTTTACTTAAAGCATTTTATTTTTTATTTTTAAAATTTATTTATTTATTTATTTGACAGAGAGAGAGAGAGAGAAGGAGAGAGAGGGAGAGAGCAAGCACAAGCAGGGGGAATGGCAGACAGGGGAGAAGCTGGCTCCCCACTGAGCAAGGAGCCCGATGTGGGGCTCGATCTCAGGCCCCTGGGATCATGATCTGAGCCGAAGGCAGATACTTAACAGACTGAGCCACCCAGGTGCCCTGATTTTTTATTTTTTAAAGGATTTTATTTACTTATTTGAGAGTGAGAGAGCAGGAGCATAGGGGAGGGGCAGAGGGAGAAGCAGACTCCCCACTGAGCAGGATCCCAGGATCATGACCTGAGTCAGAGGCAGACACTTAACCAATTGAGACACCAGGTGCCCCTACTTAAAGTGTTTTAATGAAAATCATTAATTTCACTTTACTTTCTTTCCAGGTCAGAACACAGAAATAGCTACTTAAAACTGGTTTTGTATTTGGTTTCTTTTTTTAGTCCTAAGGAGTGGACCATATAGCTTAATTCTGTCTTTTGGAACTTGTTCTGTTTTTTTTGGGTTCTCCTATTCAAGTATGCAAGTGCTTGTACAAACTCTTGGGCCAGTCTTGTTGCAAGTATATTAGAAACATACTGACCCAACTGGCACAATGGATCTGCTCAACCAGAAGCTTCTTTGAAAGGACCAAAAGATCAGGGTATTCCTCCAGCTTTCCTTTTCCCATCACAGAGAAAATGATATTGAAACCCCAAAGTGAGAAATACCTTCCCTGACTATCTAAGGCATAGGATAGGGATAGCTTTAAGGCCAAGAACGGGGTACTGACATCTCTCAGGAGGTGGTATACCTAGTCCCCACAAGCTGTCTTAGGACTTAATTTATACGTGATTACTGATTCAATAAAGGAGGGTAAATAAAGGAAAAAGGAGAAGGACAGGGAAAGAGTAAGGAAGAATGAAGGAAAGAGATTTAAATTTAATTGTATAAAAGAGGGAGCATGAAAGAATAATAAAAGCAACTTTTATATACTGCTAGAGAAGCAATTTCATGAATCATCACTGAAAAACAATCTCTACTTCTTGTTTCATGGAAGCTACCATACTCAAGGCGGTCACAGGTGATTGACTAAAACAATGGACAACCAACATTGAAAGAATATATAAAAATCCTATTCCTTTGGTTTTTTTTCCTTCTAATTTTAGAAAAAACACAAGAACAATTTTATAAAATCAGGAGCTTAACTTACCCTTTTTCTTGTTTTTAACTGGACCTGTTAAAAAAGAAAATGGAAAATTAAGTCTCTGGAAATTAACAGAAAGTGTTTATTCTCCAAGACAGTCATAGGAGAAACTCCCAAGACACTGCAGATTTTGATAGAGCCCCACATCAAGGGTCAGGTCATTGGCAAGGTATCTCCCAATTATCAGACCTCTCCAGTCTGTTTCTGTTTTTTGACTGTTGTAACAAGAACGTTACAAGAAAGATTTTTCCACAGAAAACTCTTTCAGTCTCCATCTTTGCAGTGAGGGAATGGGTACTTCTTTGTAGAGATGAAATGCCCATAAACACAGAACTCAACAACCTTAGGACGGCATTCCATTAATTCTGCGAGTCCTGAGATTGAAGAGTCATGCATTCAGGTGAAGAACTGATATGAAGTCTCCTGAGTTGAAGCTAAATGGAAAAGAGGGTTATTTTCAGAGAAGGAACAGCGGCAGCAGCAGCAGCAGCAGCAGGAGCAGCAGTTGACTTTTGAGTCACTTATTGTGATTTCAATTGTTAGTTATTAAAGCAGTGTGACCAAAATACATTCATGTGGGTACCACATGCACTCCTGTTGTAATTGACTATAAGTTAACAGACACTTTAAAAAGAAGTGTCAACAGTTTCACTGACAAATGAAATCACAGGCGTTTTCTTGGAAATTACTTCTAAAGAAAACAATTCTAGTCAATTGAGGATACTCAATGGGAAAACCCAAGGCTTTTGTTGTATGGTTAGGTGACAACCACTCCCCAGACACACACAATTTAGGTATCTTCCACACATGTTTTCCCCTCCGGCGGACCCAATTCTCTTCATTCTGTAGGTGGATTTGATTTTCTTTAGATGCAGGTGTTTAAAATCTGTTCCAAACTCCCATGAAGATACTATTGGACATTAAACCATTGTCAGTGTCCTCAGGAGCTTACAAAAAGAACACCAAGCATTTGTATATTGTTTTATAACGCACAAAACCTGGTTATTTCCATTTATCATCTCATTTTATTTTTACAACAAGCCTAGAATGATCTTTACCTATAAAAGCAGGCTCTATCAGAGGCAGGCATAGGTCCCTTGAAAACTAATGTCTGTGTGGCCTTCCCTTGCAAAAGAATTTTACTTTCATAACTTCCCTGCTAAATTTCACGTGTAACAGTAGGTATTATTATGTGCGTGGGATATTTTAGGTTGGGTTCAGCAACTTGCCGCACCGAAGGTCATCAGTCCACATTGTTTTATCCTCATTGCTCCTCCTTTTTCTTCCTCTCAGCCTTTGTCTTCTTCCTTCGATGCTTATCCTTTATGTGTTTAATGGCACTGAGAGTCCTTGATAATGTGCATGGGGGTTCTGGCAAGGAAGCACAGCTGTGCAAATACTACAAAGATGGAACAACTCAACATAAGCAGGGCCACCTCTTTGACCAAAAACAAAGCTATTAGAGGAAGGCTTTATGAAGAAAGGCCCAGCCCCATCAGCCAGCTACCAGCCAGCCAGCCAGCCACCTCCACAGGGCAGAG
The DNA here is from genome assembly GCA_003697995.1 of Taxidea taxus jeffersonii. Taxonomy (NCBI): domain Eukaryota; kingdom Metazoa; phylum Chordata; class Mammalia; order Carnivora; family Mustelidae; genus Taxidea; species Taxidea taxus. The sequence continues at coordinate 25,443 of RCUC01040980.1, read as the reverse complement.
CAGTGGGGTCACAGAGAGTGCAGCCACACTGCATTCACAGACCAGCTGTGCTAGCCCTGGACAAGGTTCTGACTATTTCGCTGCCTAAAGGTTCAGCACTGTCACATCACCCTTCAAAGCAGGTTTTGAGGAAATCAGATCATCACAAGCAACCAGTCTTCACTAAGCGTGCCTCTGGAAGGCAGCAAGGTATAAATAGGGAAACAACTCTACCTGAAAAGACCGTGCCTTTGGATACAAAAATATCAAAGAGGGGAGACAAGGAATTATATTGGCTATTTGAGAAAAAAAACCAACAAACCCAAACTTCCTGGAGAAAGTGTGACTTAAATCAACAACTGAAAAGAGGGAAAGGGAAGTTAGATTTTTTTTTTTTAATTCTGTTGGGTTTACCGGGAACCAACTCATTGTACATATATAAATGCGTGTATACATACATACATACACAAAAGGGGGAAGAAAAAAGGAAAAATTTATTTTTTAAACAAAACTAGCTTTATTTCACTTTTTTTCAGTGAATCTTATTTTTAACTCAGGTGTATAACAGCTATTCAACAACTCTATATTATATGTTATGCTCATCACAAGTGTAGCTACCATCTGTCCGCATACATTGCTGTTATAATATTATTGACTATATTCCCTATGCTGTATCTTTTACCCCCATGACTTATTCATTTCAAAAAGGAAGGCTGTATCTCCCACTCTCCTTCACCCATACTGCCTATCTCTACCCCTTTCCCCTCTGGCAACACTCACCTTGTTTTCTGTATTTATAGCTCTGATTCTGCTTTTTATTTGTTTATTCATTTGTTTTACTTTTAAGATTCCACATGTATGTGAAAGCATATGGCATTTATCTTTCTTTGTCTGACTTCTTTCTTTTTTTTTTAAAGATTTTATTTATTTATTTGACAGACAGAGATCACAAGTAGGCAGAGAGGCAGACAGAGAGAGTGGGGAAGCAGGCTCCCTGCTGAGCAGAGAGCTCAATGCGGGGCTCCATCCCAGGACCCTGAGACCAAGACCTGAGCCGAAGGCAGAGGCTTAACCCACTGAGCCACCCAGGCGCCCCTGTCTGACTTATTTCACTTAGCATTTATACCTTCTAGATCCATCAGTGTCACAAATTGCAAGATCTCATTTTTCTTCTGGCTGAGTAATAATATTCCATATCATCTACTGATAGACATTTGGGCTGCTTTCATATCTTGGCTACTGTAAGTAATGTTGCAATAAACATAGGAGTTTTTGAATCTGTGTGTTCATTTACTTTGGGTAAATACCCAGTAGTAGAATTACTGGATTATATGTTATTTCTATTTTTAATATTCTGAGGAAACTCTTCACCGTTTTCTATAGTGGCTGCATCAATTTACATTCCCGCCGACAGAGTACAGGTCTCTCACTTCTTTCCCAGCACCATTTGTTGAAGAAACTTGTCTTGCAGCTTTAAAGTTGTTTTCTTTGTCACCATATTTTGCCATTACTTGGGTGGATCTGCTTTTATTGATTTTCCTGGGGATCTCTGTGCCTCCTGGATCTGGATATCTGTTTACTTCCCCATTAGGGAAGTTTTCAACTATTACCTCTTCAAATATATTTTCTGCCCTCCTTTCTCTGTCTTCCTCTGGGACTCCTATGATGTAAATGTTATTATGTTTGGTGGAGTCACTGAATTCCCTAAATCTATTCTTGTCATTCGTAATTTTCTCTTTTTCAGCTTGATTACTTTCCACTACTCTGTCTTCTGGGTCATTAGTTCATTCCTCTGCTTCTTCCAGCCTGCTGTTCATTCTATCAAGTGTGTTTCTCATTTTGTTTATTGAGCCCTTTATCTCTGTTATGTTATCCCTTTTCTCTGTGTTAAGAGTCAAACTCATGTCTTTCACTCTTTTCTCGAGTTCAGAGAGTATCCTTATATTCATTGCTTTAGATTCTCTATCAGGCATATTATATCTGTTTCACTTAGATTTCTGGCCATGACCTTGTCCTGTTCTTTCATTTGGGACAAATTCCTCTCTCTTCTCATTTTGTTTAAGTCTCTGTGCCTGCTTCTTTGTGTTAGGAAAGTCAGCTACTTTTCCTGTTGTGGACAGTAATGGCCTTAAGAAGAAGACTTGTACCCTACAGTGTAGTGTCTCCTATTTCCTAAGACCTAGAACTACAGGGAGTGTCCCCAGTGTGTGCTGTGTGTGTTCAGCAGTTGTGTCTTGGCTGCTTTACCCTTCAGGGCCATCATCTGCAGAAGATTTCCTTGCCTGTTGTGTGCAATGTTTGGTCCCTGGCCTCAGTGTGGTGGGTCTTAACTACATGTGCTTCGTCTACTTGTGGAATGAGACCTGTCACTATTGTGGCTGGAACTTAGGTCCTGCTAAATTCCTGGGTCAGGAGACATGGTGTGGGCAGGGGTTTGGGCTGGTTTGTCTGGGGGAGGGAGCCCTCCATGCTGGGACTGAGGCAAGCGTGACTAGGAAGGGTGTTCCACCAGAGCACGAGGGTTGGGTCTTGGTATAAGCAACTTAGGTAGTGAGTGTCCATTCTGCCCTGATTCCTGCAGGTGGATCTGTGCTTCTGCTGAGGGGTGGGGAAGGGAAATGGTGCCTGCCAATTTCTTTGTTCCTGGAGGGGTATCTCCATTAATGCTACCTCTCTGGGACATGATCTGAGATGAGCAAATAACCTTCCCACTGTGTGCCCTAGGTACTTTTCAGATTTCTGTTTCCACACTGTATGTCTACAGGCGGTTTGCCCTGCCTTCTCTCCAAAAGCAGCTCCAATGCCTCTGGGCTCTCTCTGAGGAAGCCTGATGACCTTTAGAACTCCAGGCTTTAAGCCCTGCTGGTTGCAAGAATTCACAAAATTTGGCCCCTCTTACTTTCTAAGCCAGTTGCAATGGGGGATGCATTTTCTCTTTGCATTCCCCAGTATGTCAGTTTGTCCCTTGCCGTTCTTTGCAACTGTGGCTCCCTACCCACTGCAGTGGCCATGACCTGTTTCTCTCACAAACAACATCTCTGTACTTCCTACCTTCTTCAGTGTGGTCTCTTCTCTCCCTTTAGTTGTGGAGTTTGTTCTGTCAGTATTCAGGTTGATTTCTGGGATATTTAGGATGATTTGATAGTTATCTAATTGTATTCACAGGGTGAAGTGAGCCTAGGGTCATCCTACTCTGCTGCTGTCTTCCTGGACTCCAAGTTGTATAAGTTCCTTCTATATTTTGGATATTAATTCCTTGTTGGATATATGATTTGCAAATATCTTCACTTGGTTGCCTTTTTGTTTTGCTTTTTAATTTTATTTGCCATGAAAAAGTCTTTTTTATTTTCATGTAGTCCCAGTCATTTACTTTTGCTTTTGTTTCCCTTGCTTTTGTAAATATGTTGCTAAGGCTGATGTCCAAAAATGTACTGCTTACATTTTCCTTTAGGAGCTCTATGGTTTCAAGTCTCACATTTAGGTCTTTAATCCATTTCAAGTTTATTTTTGTGTGTGGTGTAAGAACGAGGTCATGTTTAATTCTTCTGCATGCAGCTGTCTAGTTTTTCCAACATCATTTATTGAAAAGACTGTCTTTCCTCCATTATATATTCTTGCTTTCTTTATGTAGCATAGCTTTATTTCTGGACTTTCTATCCTGTTCCATTGATCTATGTATCTATTTTTGTGCTGATACCATACTGTTTTGATTACTGTAGTTTTGTAATATATCTTGAAATCTGGGATTGTGATACCTCTAGTTTTGTTCTTCTTTCTCAAGATTGCTTTGGCTCTTTGAGGTCTTTTGTGGTTCCATATAAGTTTTAGGATTTTTTTGTTCTATTTCTATGAAAAATGCTATTGGTATTTTGATAGGGATTGCATTAAATCTGTAGGTAGTTTCAATAGTATTGACATTTTAATGATATTAATTTTTCCAATCCATGAGCATGCTATATATTTCCATTTGTTTGTGTTGTCTTCAATTTCTTTCATCAATGTCTTAGAGTTTTCATAATGTAGGCCTTTCACTTCCTTGGTTAAACGTATTCCTGTAGCTTATTCCTTTTTTTATGTAATTATAAATGTAATTGTTTTCTTAATGTCTCTTTGTGCTATTTCGTTATTAGTGTATAGAAATGCAACAGATTTCTGTATATTAATTTTGTATCCTGCAACTTCATGGAATTTACTTATTAGTTCTAACAGTTTTTCGGTGGAGTCCTTAGGACTCCATATAGTATCATTTCATCTGCAAATAGTGAGAGTTTTACTTCTTCCTTGCTGATTTGAATGCTTTTTATTTCTTTTTCTTTTCTGATCGCTGCAGCCAGAACTTCCAGTACTATCTTGAATAAAACTGGTGAGAGTAGACATTCTTGTCTTTTTCCTGATCTTAAAGAAGCTTTCAGTTTTTCACCATTGAGTATGATGTTAGCTATACTTTTTTCAATATATGGCTATTATTATGTTTAAGTATGTTTCCTCTAAATCTACTTTGTTGTGAGTTTTTAGTCATGAATGGATATGGTATTTTGTCAAATGCTTTTACTACATATACTACATATTGAGGCTACTACCACATATGGTTTGTATTCTTCTTCTTGTTAATGTGATTTATCACATTGATTTGCAAATATTGGACCACTCTTTGTGTCCCAGGAATAAATCCCACTTGAACGTGGTGAAAAACATTTTAAATATACTGTTGAATTTGGTTTACTAATATTTTTTGAGGATTTTTTCCATCTGCGGTCATCAGAAATATTGGCTGTAGTTTTCTTTTTTTTGTAATGTTTTGGGTTTTGGTATCAGGGTAATGGTGGGTCTGTAGGATGAATTTTGAAGTCTTCCTTCTTTAAAAATAGTTTGAGAAGAATAGGTATGAACTCTTCTTTAAATGTTTCACAGAATTCACCTGTGAGTCCATCTGGTCCTGGATTTTGTTTGTTGGGAGTGTTTTGATTACTGATTCAATTTTACTACAGTAGTTGGTCTGTTCAAATTTTCTACTTTTTCCTATTCAGTTTTGGAAGATTATATATTTTTAGGAATTTATCCATTTCTTCTAGGTTGTCCAAATTTTTGGCATTATAACTTTTCATAATATTGTTTTACAACTCTTTCTATTTCTGTAGTGTTGGTTGTTATTTCTCTCCATTTTTAATTTTATTTATTTGACTCCTCTTTTTTTCTTGATGAGTCTGGCTAAAGATATATCAATTTTATCTTTTCAAAGAACCAGCTTTTGGTTTCATTCCTCTGTTCTACTGTTTTAAGTCTTTATTTCATTTGTTTCTGCTCTAATATATATTTCCTTTCTTCTACTAGCTTTGGGCTTTGTTTGTTCTTCTTTTTCTAGCTCATTTGGTATAAGGTTAGATTGTTTATACAACATTTTCTTCTTTCTTGAGGTAGGCCTGTATTGTAAAATTCTCTTAGAATTCCTTTTGCTGTCTCCCAAAGATTCTAGACTGTTGTGTTTTCATTTTCATTTCCCTCCAGGTGTTTTTTATTTCCTTTTTGATTTCTTCATTGACCATTTGTTGTTTAGCCTCCATGTGTTTGTGTTTTTCCAGTTTTTTTTTCTTGTAATTGATTTCTAGTTTTATACCACTATGGTCTGAAAAGATGCTTGATGTGATTTCAGTCTCTTAAAGTTATTGAGACCTGTTTTGTGGGATAACATGTGATTTATTCTAGAGAAAGTCCCATGTGCACTTGAGAAAGAGTTTGTATTCTACTGTTTTTGAATGGGATATTCTGTGTATATCTGTTAGGTCCATCTGGTCTAATGTGTTATTCAAAGGCTATTCCCTTGTTGATTTCCTATTTAGATGATCTATCCATTGATGTACAGGTGTGTTAAAGTCCCCTACTATCATTGTATTGTTGTCAATTTCTCCCTTTATGTCTATTAAAATTTGCTCTATGTATTTTAGAGGCTTCTATGTTGGGTGAATAGATATTTACAATTGTTATATCCTCTTCAGTCCTCTTGTTGGATTGATTCCTTTATCTTTATGTAGTGCCCTTCTTTGCCTCTTGCTATAGTCTTTGTTTTAAAGTCCATTTTGGGGGCACCTGGGTGGCTCAGTGGGTTGAGCCTCTGCCTTTGGCTCAGGTCATGATCTCAGGGTCCTGGGATCAAGCCCGCTTCAGGCTCTCTGCTCAACAGGGAACCTGTTTCCCCCTCTCCCTCTGCCTGTCTCTCTGCCTACCTGTGATCTCTCTCTCTCTCTAATATATAAATAAATAAAAGCTTTAAAGTCCATTTTGTCTGATATAAGTATCATTACCCTGGCTCTTTTATTTTTTTTTCCACTTGCATGGTATTTTTTCTCATCCATTCACTTCCAGTCTATGTGTCTTTAGGTCTGAAGTTAGTCTCTTGTGGGCAGCATATAGTTGCATCTTGTTTGAAAAAAACAGCTTATTAAACTATCCACAAATAACCAGTATTAACATCTTAATGCGTATCTAGAAATTTCTTAAGTCGTATGTACATGTATTTTTGCAAAATAGAGTAAAAAATGTTTGAAAACTTTTTCTATGTCAGTAACTATATTTCTGCATTATCATTTTAATATGGATACATCAGCATTATAAAGGTAATTCTTCATATCTTTCTAGTTATTTTATGATTTTACTTTTTATATTTAGATCTTTAATTTAGTACAGTGTGAGCTAAAGAGCTGATTAAAATTTTTACTTTCCAAATGACCATGAAATAAAGAGTACTGACAGCAATAGGTCTTAAAGCCTGTCCTTTCTCTACTTCAACTTGTGTCACAGAAGGGCTATCAGAGAGCTTCTACTCAGTGGATATTTGGCATATCCCTTGGAAAAAAAATGAGGATGAAGAGTTATAGACAAGATTTTCACTAGTCTGTATTACATTTCTCACAAATGGTAGTGAGTACATCATCTTTCTTTCTTTTTCTAATATAGCTCACCACAGTTAGTAAAGAATTCTTATGAGTTTTAACATGGATCTTGATGCCCTGGCTCTATAGCCATCATACCCATTTCTTTCACTTGAGACCACTGTAGTTTTCCAGCTTCGAGAGAGAAAATGCCAGGGAACTAGAACTATCTCATGTTAGAAATGGGTATCTTGACCCAGAAAAAAGCAGCAGCTTCTATTGAGTTCTATATCATCTTGGATATATTGGTTTATTTTCTCTATGTACTTCAGAACATTTTTCATACCCATTCAGAGTACTACCACTGGCACATATCCGCTTCTGTGGTAACAGGCTATATTTCTGTATCATTCCAATTCCCTCTATTTGTAACCATCATGTTTTCTGAAGGCAAAACCCACAAATTCATCAGAGTAGGACAGACAGCTGTCCAGCCCAAGAAGGATTTTCTAGGAGTAAAATTTAGATTTGACAGGTTTTGATCAAGGTGAACACGGAATTTGCTGTTTGACATTAAAAAGGAGGGGTCTTGTAACCATCAGGGCCATGAAGGCCAGCAGCAGTCCTAGTCAGATTCTTGTCCTGACTGAACCACAAAATGATGGTAGGGCAAGTGACACTTGTCTTTTGATTCTTAATTTAAATTAGGGAACATTTGTATAGATTGTCTTTCTTCAAGGTCTAGGATTCTGATGGAGATAAAAATGTGATAACTACAGCTAACATTTATTGAATATATATAAGCCTTAGTTGTTTTAGATATCTCAGTTAGGTATTACAATAATCCAGCAAAGTAGTCTTTATTATTATTATTTTATAGATAAAGAGATTTATTAAATACATTTATAAATAATAAAATATAAATAAATACATTTACAAGGTCACACAACCTGTAGATATTTTAAGATAAGCTGAAACTTCAGAATGATTCATATTATTCTAGATGTGTTTTGAAAACTTAAAAGTAAATCTATATATTTACCATTTCTGGTTTGACATGTCAACAGCTTGAAAGTCATCACTCCCATATTCCCAAAAATAAAAGAGCTGAACAAACTTAAAATCAACTCTTAGAACTGAGGTCACAAGGCAAACTGCTGTTCTGATGGATATAGAGAATCACAGCTTATGAGGAGTAGAAGCCTGTTGCTGGAGCCAGTATCAGTAAGAACACTTTAAAACTGTAATTGACAGATTGCTATAGGCTCAGTGTGAACTAGCTTAAAAGCTAAAAACCTCAAGGGAGTCTTGTCTTAGGTGGGTCCCCACACTTTCATGAGTTTTACCTTCAATAGACCTACCAGCTTGTCACTGTAAAGATTGTAGAATATTTCCCTTGTATTTTTGGCAAGGGGAGAGGAAAAGTAGCCATTTAAAAATGTGCCTGGCTTTCTCTATTCTCCTTAACAAGGACTGCTCTGAAGGAAAATTATTGTATCAGATCCTAATTGATTGGGTTTTATCAGAGCCTAACTGACCTGAGGAACAGGAAATACCAAGCTCAGGCATAGTAAAATATTGGGACCTAATCATAGGACTACAGAATGCTTCCCTTCCACTTATATTTTACCACCACATCAACAGGGCTTCTATATAGTAACAGCAGATTATAACTTAAAAACCGTGCAAGTTTCATGCTATACTTTAGGAGTTTCTAGGGACACCCAGACATAACAAGAGGAGACTAAAACAAAAAATAAAAGAGGAAATTTTAGCCTCTGACACCACAGCTACAGCAAATGTAAACACACCCTAAGTCCTTGTCTGATAAGCATTCGATACTACATTGCAGGCCTATGTACCTCTATTACTTTTACCCAGTATGTTATGTCTGGATTTCAGTCAAAATTTAAAAGGCATACAAGAAGGTAAAAAATACAGTCTGAAGAGACAAACCAAGCATTAGAACCAGATTCAGATATGGCAGAGATTTTGGAATTATTAGATCTGGAATTTAAAATAACTATGATTAATATTAAAAGGGTGTTAATGAAAAACTGGACAACATGCAAGAACAAATGGGTAATGTAAGTGGAGAGATGAAAACTCTAAGAAAAAATAAAACAAGAAATGCTAACCCACATAAATTTAGTCAACTGATCTTTGACAAGGAACAAAGACAATATAGTAGGATAAAAAAGTGGTTTCAAAAACGGTGCTGGAACAACTAGAGATTGACATACAAAAAAGTGAATACAGACACAAACCTTAAACTATTCACAAAAATTAACTTAAAATGGATCAGAGACATAATTTAAAGTACAAAACTATTAAACTCTTAGAAGATAATATAAGAGAAAATCTAGATGACCTTGGGTATTATGATGACTTTTTTGATACAGGACCATGATCCATGAAAGAAATAATTGATAACCTGGAATTAATTAAAAACTTCTGCTCTCTGAAAGAGAATGTCAAGAAGACAAGCCACAGGCTGGGAGAAAATTATTTATGGAAGAAACACCTGGTAAAAGACTGTTATCCAAAATACACAAAGAGCTCTTAAGTCTCCACAATAAGAAAACACTTCTCCGAAGAAGATATATGAATGGCTAAGATACACATGAAAAAATGTTCAGCATCATTAGCCATCGGGGAAATTCAAATCAAAATCACATAGAGATACCACCTTACACCAGTTAGAATGTCAAAAATTAACAAGGCAGGCAAAAATGAATATTGGAGAAGATGTGGAGAAAGGGGAACCCTCTTACACTGTTGATGGGAATGCAAGTTGGTACACCCACTTTGGAAAACAGTATGGCAGTTTCTCAAAAAGTTAAAAATAGAGCTACCCTATGACCCAGCAATTGCACTACTGGGTATTTATCCTAAAGATACATATACAGTGAAAAGAAGGGGTACCTGCACCCCAATGTTCATAGCAGCAATGTTCACAATAGCCAAACCGTGGAAGGAGTGAGATGCCCTTCAACAGATGAATGGATAAAGGTGTGGTCCCATGGGGCACCTGGGTGGCTCAGTGGGTTAAGCCTCTGCCTTCAGCTCAGGTCATGATCTCAGGGTCCTGGGATAGAGCCTCGCATCAGGCTCTCTGCTCAGCACGGAGCCTGCTTCCCCTTCTCTCTCTGCCTACTTGTGATCTCTCTCTCTGTGTGTCAAATAAATAAATAAAATCTCAAAAAAAGGTGTGCTCCTTATATACAATGGAACATTACTTAGCCATCAGAAAGGATGAATATCCACCATTTGCCTCGACGTGGATGGAACTGGAGGAAATTATGCTGAGTGAAATAAGTCAAGCAGAGAAAGACAATTATATGGTTTCACATATGTGGAACATAAGGAATAGCATGGAGGACATTAGGAGAAGGAAGGGAAAAATGAAGGGAGAGAAATCAGAGGGGGAGATGAACCATGAGAGACTATGGACTCTGGGAAACAAACTGAGGTTTTCAGAGGGGAGGGGGATGGGGGGATGGGTTAGCCCAGTGATGGGTATTAAGGAGGGCATGTATTGCAATGAGCACTGGGTGTTATACACCAACAATGAATCATGGAACACTACATCAAAAACTAATGACATCCTATATAATGATTACCATAATAAAAAAATGGAAAAAAAAAGAAAGCCAACAAAAAAAATTAAAAAAAAAAGGGCCAAAGACCTTAAAAGATATCTCACCAAAGAAGATACACAGATGGAAAGCAAGCATATGAAAAGACACTTCATATCATTTCTCATTAGGGGAATACAAATTAAAACAACAATGAGATAAAGCTACACACCTATTAGAATGGTCAAAATCTGGAATACGGACAATACCAAATGCTGCTGAGGATGTGGTGCAGCAAGAACCCTCATTAACTGCTGGTGGGAATGCAAAAATTGTACAGCCACTTTGGAAGAGTTTTGTGGTTTCTTATAAAACTAAAAATAGACTCTACACCATAGCAGTAGGTATCAGTGGTTTCTAGAAATTAGGGGTGAGGGATAAATAGTTGGAGCACAGGATTTTCAGGACAGTATGATATTATAATGATGTATACATGTCATTATACATTTTTCAAAACCTACAGAATGTACAACAGGAGTGTAAACTATGAGCTGGGTGATTATATGATGTGTCAATGTAGGTTCAACAATTTTAACAAATGTACCACTCTGGTGGGGGATTGTTGATAACGAGGGGAAGGCTTTTCATAGGCAGGGGGAAGTACATATGGGAAATCTCTCTTTTCCCTTAAATATTGCTGTGAACATAAAACTGTTCTAAAAAAAGTAGATGTAAGTAAGAAAAAAATACTAACAATAAGAAACACTGAAACTAAGAGCTGGTTCTTTGAAAAAATAAAATGAAATTGACAAACCTTTAGCTAGACTCACCAAGAAGAAGAGATAGCTCAAATAAATAAAATCAGAAAATAAAGGGGAATGTTACAACTACTACCACAGAAATACAGAGGATCATAAAATACTACTATGAAAAATTATATACCAACAATTTGAACAACCTAGAAGTGGATAAATTCCTAAAAACATACAACCTATCAAGACTGAATCATGATGAAACAGAAAATCTGAGCAGACTAATTACTAGTAAGGAGACTGAATCCATAATAAAAAAATCTTCCAATAAACAGACATCCAGGATCAGATGGCTTCACTGGTGGATTCTAACAAATACTCAAAGAAGAATTAATATCAATACTCAAATTCTTCCAAAAAATACAAGAGGAGGAAACTTATTTTATGAGGTCAGTATTACCTTGATTCTAAAACCAGTCAAGGGTACCACGAGAAAAGAAAATTATGTGAAAATATCCTTGGTGAACATTAGATGCAAAGTTCTTCAACAAAATATAAGCTAACCAAATTCAACAACATATTAAAAGGATCATATGCCACAATCAAGTGGGATTCATTTCAGGGATGTAGGGATATTTCAACATCTGTAGATCAGTCAGTGTGATACACCACATGAAAATCATAAAATGGTCTCAATAGATGCAGAAAAAGCACTTGACAAAATTCAACATTCATTTATGATAAAAATTCTGAACAAAGTGAATATAGAGGGAATGTACCTCAACATAATAAAGGCCACAGTTGAAAGTTAAACTGTCACTATTTGCAGGTAACGTGATATTATATACAACAACACTAAAGACTATTTAAAAAACTTTTAGAATTAATAAACAAATTCAGTAAAGTTGCAGGATACAAAATCAATACACAAAATTTGTTACATTTGTATACATGAATTATGGTTTATCTGAAAGAGAAATTAAGAGAACAGTTTACAATTGCACCCAAAAGCATAAGATACCTAGGAATACACCTAATCAGAGGTGTAAAAGGCCTGTATATTGAAAGCTAGAAGAGGGGCTCCTGGGTGGCTCAGTGGGTTAAAGCCTCTGCCTTCGGCTTGGGTCATGATCCCAGGATCCTGGGATCGAGCCCCGCATCAGGCTCTCTGCTCAGCAAGGAGCCTGTTTCCTCCTCTCTCTCTGCCTGCCTGCCTACTTGTGATCTCTGTCTGTCAAATAAATAAAGAAAATATTAAAAAAAAAGAAAGCTAGAAGACATTAGTGAAAGAAATGGAAAAAGAAAAAAAAAATAAATGGAAAGATATAGCATGTTCATGTACTGGAAGAGTTAATATTGTTAAAATGTTCATACTATTCAAATAATAAAATTTCAATGAAATTCTTACAAATATTCCAGTGGCATTTTCCACAGAAATAGAACAAACAATCTAAAATTTGTATGAAACCACAAAAGACCCTGAATAGCCAAAGCAATCTTGAGAAAGAAGAACAAAGCTTGAGGCATCATGCTCCCTGATTTCAAACTATATTACAAAGCTTTAGTAATTCAAATGGTATGATATCAGCATAAAAAAGACATATAGATAAATAGAACAGAATAAAGAGCCAAGAAATAAATCCATGTGTATATAGTCAAATAATTTACAAAAGAGTGAAGAATATACAATGGGGAAAGGACAGTCTCTTCAAAAAATGGTGTTTGAAAATTTGGATATCCATATGCAAAGAATGAAACTGGACCACTATATTACTCCATATTAAAAAAACTAACTCAAAATGGATTAAAGACTTGAATGTAGACCTGAAATCAGAAAACTTCTAGAAGAAACGATAGGTGGTAAGGTCCTTGACAAAAAGGTCTTGGCAAAGATTTTTTTGAATCTGACATCAAAGGCAAAAGCAAGAAAAGTAACAAATAAGTGGACTACATCAAACTAAAAATCTGCACAGCAAAGGAAACCATTGACAAAATGAAAAGGCAGCCTACTGAATGGGTGAAAATATTTGCAAATCATTTATCTGATAAGGGGTTAATATTTAAAATATATAAAGAACTTTTACAACTCAATAGCAAAAAAAGCCCCCAAACGATCCAATTAAAAAATGGGCATAAGATCTGAATATACATTTTTGTAAAGACATACAGATAGTCAACAGACATATGAAAACATGCTTTACATCATTAATCATATGCAAATCTAAACCAGAATAGGATATTACCTTATACATGCCAGAATGGTCATTTTCGAAAAAACAAAAAGTTGGGAGTGCTTGGGTAACTCAGTTGGTTAAGTATCTGACTCTCGATTTTGAGTCAGGTAATGATCTCAGGGTCATGAGATTGAGCCCTGTGTCTGGCTCTGCACTGGGTGTGAAGCCCACTTAAGAGTCTCTCTTTCTCTCCCCCTCTGCCTACCCCCACGCTTGTGCTCTCTCTTAAAAAAAATAAAGATGAAAAAATGGTAAGTATTGGCAAGGATATAGGGAAAAGGGAACCCTGTGCATTGTTGGTGGGAATGTAAATTGATACAGTCCCTATGAAAAACAGTAAGGAGGTTCCTCAAAATTTAAAAATAGGACTACCATATGATCCAGCAATTCCACTCTTGGGTATTTATCTGAAGGAAATGAAAACACTGAATCAAAAAGATATATGCACCCCCATGTTCACTGAAGCATTATTTATTTACAATAGCCAAGATATGGAAACAACCTAAGTGTTCATTGGTGGATGAATGGTTAAAGAATATGTGGTGTGTTTGTATATAAAATAGATTATTTTGTCATAAAAAGTAATATATTGCCATTTGTGACAAGATGGATAGGCCTTGAGGGTTTTATTCTAAATGAAATAATCCAGAGGATATCAACTGCCATATGATCTCCTTTATATGTAGAACATAAAAAAATAAAAACCAAAAAACTAAACTCATAAATACAGACACAAATTGGTGGTTGCCAGAGCTGGGGCAGGGGGTGGGGCAGGGGAGAAGTGAGTAAACTATTTTTTTTTTGTTGTTTTTAGTTTGAAACATTAAATTAAAAAATAATTTTGGCAATAAAAAATCATTATAAAAGAATTCATTTGATGGTAAAGAATCAGGGACCTTGAAGATATGTTAATAGAAACTTCTTAAATAAAATGCAAAGAGAAAGGAAGAATAAAAAAGTTGGAAGAGGATATCTAATGATTGTGGGACAATTAACAAATGGTGTAACATATGCATAATGGGAATACTAGAAGGAGAAAAAAAGAGGAAGAAACAGAAGAATTATTTGATGTAATATTGAATGAAAATTTTCTAGAAGTAATTACAGACACCAAATTTCAAATCCAGAAAGATCAGAGAACACCAAGTAGGATAAATAACAAAGAGCTGACCCCAGACACGTCATATTCAAACTGCAGAAAAACAAAGACAAAGAGACAATATTCAGAGAAGTTGGGAGTGGTGGTGGACATCTTACCTATAAGAGAACAAAGATAATTACATTGGCTTATCTTCAAAAACTAAGCAAGAAGATAGTGCAATGAAATATTTAAAGTGTTAAAAGAAAAACATGTCAAGCTAGAATTCTATATCCAGCAAAATTAGCCTTCAAAAAATGAAGAAGAAAGAAAGCCTTTCTTGGACAAAAATTGATGGAAATTATTGTTAGTAGGACTGCCTTGTAAGAAATGTGAAAAGTTCTTCAGAGAAAGGAAATGAATAAGTTAGAAACTTGGATCTATAAGGGACGCCTGGGTGGCTCAGTTGGTTAAGCGGCTGCCTTCGGCTCAGGTCATGATCCCAGCGTCCTGGGATCGAGTCCCACATCGGGCTCCTTGCTCGGCAGGGAGCCTGCTTCTTCCTCTGCCTCTGCCTGCCACTCTGTCTGCCTGTGCTCACTCTCTCTCTCTGACAAATAAATTAAAAAAAAATCTTAAAAAAAAAAGAAACCTGGATCTATGTAAAGACAGGAGGAATGTTAGAGAAGGAATAAATAAAAGTAAAATAAAATCTCTTGTTTTACTTTTTCTTAACTGATTTAATAGATAATATTTTGCCAAAAACAACAATAGCAATAATGTATTCAGTGATTATAGTTTATGGATAAGAGAAATGGCAGCAGTGCTATAAGGAATGGGGAGGAATTGGGAATACTCTGCTATAATGTAGCTGCACTACCAGTAAAGTTGCATAGTGTTATTTGGAAGTGGATTTGGATAAGTCATAAATGTATATTATTTTTTTAAAGATTTATTTATTTATTTTAGGGAGAGAGTGAGTGAGAGTGGGAAGGGGGGGCAGAGGGAGAGGGAGAGAGAAACTCCAAGCAGACTCCATGCTGAGCATGAAACCTGATGCAGGGCTTAATCTTATGGCCCTGAGATCATGACCTGAGCTGAAACCAAAAGTTGGACACTTAAATGACTGTGCCACCTATAATGTGCCCCATAAATGTACATTTCAAACTCTGGGGCAATCACTAAATTTTTTAAAAGAAGTATAATTGATATGCTAAAAGAGGAGGGGAAATGGAATTATATAAAATGTTTAATTAAAATCAGAAAAGTCAGTAAAGGAGGAGACAATAAACAAAGAAAACAGGCAGTAAATAGTAAGTAAGTATAGTAGATACATAAAAATTTAGTTACAAATATAGTAGAAATTAGTTCATTTATATCAATAATCACTTTAAATGTGAATGTTCTAAATATACCAGTTAAAAGAAACTGTCACAGTAGATAAAATATCCCATGAAACAACTACATGTCATTTATAAGAAACACACTTTAAATATAAAGACTCAGGTAAATTGAAAATAAAGGAATGGGGAAAGCTATACCATGCTAATGATAATCAAAAAGAAAAAAATATATAAATTTCATACAAAGCTGACTTTAGAACAAGGAAAATGATCGGGGATAAAGTGGGGAATTACATAATGATGAAGAGACAAATTCTCCAAGAAGACATGGCAATCCTTAATGTGTATATATCAAATAACAGAGTACCAAAAATATGAGGCAAAAACTGATGAATCTGCTATTATAGTAGACTTCAACATCCCTCAATTACTACTGAAATATCCAGCAGGCAGAAAATCATTAAGGATACAGTTGAGCTGAATAGAACCATGATCAACTAAATCTCATTGACATTTATAGAATACTTGATCCAACAATATGCAGTCTTCTCAAGTTCACATGGAATAGTTGCTAAGATAAACACTTTGTGTCATAAAATGCACCGCAAAAATTTTAAAAGCATAGATATCATAAAAACTATGTTCTCACATGACAATGGAATTAAATTGGAAATCAACAACAGAAAGATAACTTGAAAATAATATATTAGAACAAGAGAAAGAGTGAAATTATTTTGAAAAATATCTATTCTAAGCTTCTACCTTAGGAAACAGAAAAAGAAGTGCAAATTAAATCCAAAGTAAGTTGAAGAAGAAATAATAAAAATAAGAACAAAAATAAATGAAACTGAAAACAGGAAAGCAATAGAAAAAAAATCAAAGAAACCAAAAAGTGGTTCTTTGTAAAGATCAATAAAATTGATAAACTTCTACCCAGGCTAACCAAGAAAGGAAGAGATAAGACACAAATGACTAATATTAGAAATACTACTACTATTCTATGTCCACAAATTTACACAACCTATTAAAACTCAAACAAAACAAAATATATAATTTGAATACATAATATATAAATGATAATCCATTTGTATATATTAAAGAAATTGCATCAACAATTAATAACATTCTAAAACAGAAGGAACCAGGCTCAGATGGTTTCATTGGTGAATTTTACCATAAAGCTAAGGGAAAAATTATATCAATTCTCTGAAAACTGCTCCAGAAAACAGAAGCAGATGGAACACTTCCTAACTCATCACATGAGGTAATGCTTATCCTAATATGAAAACCAAAGACGTAACAAGCAAAGAAAACTACAGGCCAACATCTCTTTTTTTTTCAATTAAATGTCAATAGTAAATTTCATTTATTAAGAAGGGAAAAGTGAGAGAAAATTAGGAAAAATTTCATATATAAATTTTGAAGAAGTCAAAATACATTACTGGAGACAATATTTACAATTTTTGAGTAACAGTTCATGGTATGGTTATACCACAATTTGTTTATCCATTCTCCTCTTTTTATAAATTTAAATTCAAGTTAGTTAACATATAGTGTGGTATTGGTTTCAAGAGTAGAATTTAGTGATTTATCAAGTGCCCTCCCTAATGCCCATCACCCATTTAACCCAGCCCCCCACCCCCCTCCCCTCCAGTAACCCTCAGTTTGTTCTCTTAACTATAGAGTCTCTTATGGTTTGCCTCCCTGTTTTTATCTTAGTTTATTTTTCCTTCCTTTCCCCTATGTTCTTCTCTTTTGTTTCTTAAATTCCACATATGAGTGAAATCATGATATTTGTCTTTCTCTGAATGACTTATTTTGCTTAGCATAATACACTCTAGTTCCATCAAAATGGACCAACATTTCTTTTGAAAATAGATTAAAAATCCACAAGAAAATATTAGCAAGTCAGATCCAACAATGTATTAAAAGATTTATGCACCACAACCAAATGGGATTTATTCCTGGTATGCAAAGCTGATTCAACGTTCAAAGATGAATTAATCCATCACACATCAACAGGATAAAGAAGAAAAATCAAATGATCATTTCAATAGATGCAGAAAAATCACTTGACAAAATCTAACATCCATTCATGCTAAGAAGTCTCATCAAACTAGGAACAGAGGGAAACTTCATGAATTTGATAAAAGAAAAAGAGTCTACAAAAAATCTACAGCTAACATTACACTTAATGGTGAGAGGTAGGTACTTTTCCTCTAAGATAGAAAACAAGGCAAAGATATTCACTCTCACCACTCCTATTCAAAATCATACTGGAACACCTAGCTGGTGCAGTAAGGCAAGAAAAGGAAATAAAAGTTATACATGTTGGGAAGGAAGGAATAAAACTGTTTGCAGATGACATGATTTTCTATGTAAAAAGTCCAGGAAAATTGATGAAAGAAATTTCTTGGAACTAACAAGCAAATAAAATAAAACTGTGGGATACAAATGCAATATATAATAGTCAATTGCCTTCCTATATATTAGCAATGAAATCCAACTGGAATTTGAAATAAAACAACCAACACTATTTGCGTTAGCACCAGAAAGAGAGAGAGAAAGAGAAATATTTAAGTATAAATCAAACAAAATATGTTCAAAATCTACTTAGAGAAAACTACAAAACTCTGATGAGAGAAATCAAAGTCTAAATAAATAGAAGGATATTCCATATTTATAGATAGGAAGACTCAATCTTGTCAAGATGTCATCCCCCTACTTGATTTATAGATTCAATACAATACCAGTCAAAATTCCAGCAAGTTACTTTGTGAATATCAAAAAACTGATTCTAAAGTTTATATGGAAAGGAAAAAGATTCAAAATATCTAGCATACTATGAAGAACAAGAACAAAACTGGAAGGCTGACACCACCTGATTCAAGACTTAGCATAAAGCTATAGTAATAAAAACAGTGTGGTATTTTTGGAATAATAAACAGGCAGATGAATGGATCAGAATATAGAGATCAGAAATAGTTTGAAACAAATATATTCAACTGATCTTTGACAAAGGAGCAAAGGCAATCCGATGGAGAAAGGACAGGCTCCTCAACAAATGGTCTTGGAACAAATGGACATCCACATATGAAAAAAATACTAATGTAGATGCTGACCTTATACCACTCACAAAAATGAACTCAATATAGATAAGCAACTCTAAAACTCCCAGAAGATAACAAAGGAGAAAATATATAACATTGGGTTTAGCACTTTAAAAACCCGAACCATGAAAGAAAAAAAAAATGGATAACTTGGATTAAAATTAAAAACTTTTGCATGGAGGACACTGTTAAGTGAATCAAAAGAAAAGCCAAAGAATGGGAAAAAATATCTGCAAAACACATATCTGATAAAGGATTTGTATCAAAAATAGATAACTGGTAAAACTCAACAATCAGAAACAAAATATCCAATTAAGAAATGGAAAAAAGAGGGCACCTGGATGGTTCAGTTGGATAAGCATCTGACTCTTGATTTCAGTTCAAGTCATTCATGATCTCAAGGTTGAGATTGAGCCCTGCAATGGGTTGTGCACCAGGTGTGGAGCCTGCTTAAGATTCTCTCTGTCCCTCTGTCTCTCCCCCTCCCTCTCTAAAATAATCAACAAAATCATGCCAACACCAAGACCCACTGTAACTAAATCTGTAGAACATAGTGATAAAGAAAAAAAATTTAAAAAGAAGCAAGACAAAATAAGTCCTTAACTTATAAGGGAAGGCCCATAAGTGTAGCAGGAAATTTCTCAACAAAAACTTGGCAAGGCAGATGGGAGTGGCATGATATATTCAAAGTGCTGAATGGGAAAAATCTGCAGCCAAGAATACTCTATTCAGCAAGGGTTTCATTCAGTATAGAAGGAGAGATAAAGAGTTTCCCAGACAAAAACAAAAAGAGCTTGTGAGTAAACCAGCTCTGCAAGAAACATTAAAGGGGACTCTTTGAGTGGAAAGGGTGGACCAAAAGTGACAAAAGGTAAGAAAGGATTTGAGAATATCTCCAGGAACAATGATAAAACAAGTAATAAAATGGCAATAAATACTTATCTATCAATAATTACTTTGAATGTAAATGAAATAATGCTCCAATCAAAACACATAGGGTGTCAGAATGGAAAAAAAAATCTATATGCTGTCTACAATAGACTCATTTCAGACCTAAAGACATTTGTGGATTGGCAGTGAGGGGATGGAGAAATATTTTTCATGCAAAGTGGACAACAAAAGAAAGAGGGAGGAGCGCCTGGGTGGCTCAGTGGGTTAAAGCCTCTGCCTTCGGCTCAGGTCATGATCTCAGTGTCCTGGGATCGAGCCCCTCATTGGGCTCTCTGTTCGCAGGGAGTCTGCTCCCTCCTCTCTCTCTCTGCCTGCCTCTCTGCCTACTTGTGATCTCTGTCTGTCAAATAAATAAATAAAATCTTAAAAAAACATTAAAAAAAGAAAGAGGGAGTAGTAATACTTAATATTGGACAACCTAGACTTTAAAACAAAGACTGTAACAAGAGATAAAGAGGTTCACAATATCATAATAAAGGGGACAATCCAACAAGAAGAGATAACATTGAAAATATTTATGAACTCAACAATGGAGTACCCAAATATATAAAATAATCACAAACATAAAGGCACTAATTGATAATCATACAATAATAGTAAGGGACTTTAACACCCCACTTAAACCAGTAGATCACCTAAACAGAAAATCAACAAGGAAACAATGGTTTTGAATGACACACTAGACCAGATAGACTCAATAGATATATTAAAAATATTCTATCTTAAAAGAGCAGAATACACATTCCTTTCAAGGGCACATGGGACATTCCTAGGATAGATGACATATTGGGTTATAAATCAGGCCTTAAGAAATACAAAATGGTTGAAATCATACCATGCACCTTCTTTGACCACACACTATGAAATTAGAAATCAACCACAAGAAACTTCTTGGAAAGACCACAAACGCATGGAGGTTAAACAACATGCTACAAAAGAATAATGGGTCAACCAGGAAATCAAAGAAGAAATAAAAAATATGTGGAAATGAATGAAAATGAAAACACAACAGTCCAAATCCTTTGGGATGCAGCAAAAGTCGTCCTCAGAGGGGGAGTATATAGCAACACAGGCCTACCTCAAGAAGCAAGAAAAATCTCAAATAAACAACCTAACCTTATACCTAAGGAAGCTAGAAAAAGAATAACAAGTGAAGCCAGAAGAGGGAGGGAAATCATAAACATCTGAGCAGAAATAAGTGCCATAGAAACTAAAAAAACAATGGAACAGATCAATGAAACCAGGAGCTGGTTCTTTGAAAATATTAAAAAAAATTGGTAAAACCCTAGCAGACTTATCAAAAAGAAAAGAGAAAGGACTCAAATAAATAAAATCACAAATAAGAGAGGAGAAATAACCAACACCACAGAAATACAAACAATTCTAAGAGAATATTATGAAAACCTGTATGCCAACAAATTGGACAACTCGGAAGGAATGGATAAATTCCTAGAAACATAAATTACCAAAACTGAAAATGGAAGAAATAGAAAACATGAACACACTGATAACCAGCAAAGAAAACCAAACAAAACCAAAAAACCTCCCAACAAACAGAAGTCCAGGACCTGTTGGCGTCACAGGTAAATTAAAAAAAAAATTTTTTTTCACAAGTAAATTCTACCAAACATTTAAAGTAAAGTTAATACCTATTCTCAATCATTTCCAAAAATAGTAGAGGGAAGAAAACTTTCAAATTCATTCTCTGAGGCCAGAATTACCCTGACAAAGACTCTATTAAAAAAGAGAACTACAGGCTAATATCCTTGATGAATGTGAGTGCTCGCTTTGGCAGCACATATACTAAAATATCCTTGATGAATGTGGATGCAAAAATTCTCAATAAAATACCAACAAACTGAATCCATTAAAAAAATTTATCTTAATCATGTGGGACTTATCTCTGGGCTGCAAGGTTGGTTTAATATTCATAAATCAAGTAAGCTGATACACCATATTAATAAAAAAATTATAAGAACCATAGGATCATTTCAATAAATACAGAAAAAGCATTTGACAAAGTACAGGATCTTTTTTTGATTTAAAAAAACCCTCCACAAAGTAGGCTTAGAGGGAACATACTTCAACATAATAAAGGCCATACATGAAAAACCCACAGCTAATAGCATCCTCAATGGGGAAAAAACTGAGAGCTTTACCACTATGGTCAGGAACAAGACTAAGATACCCAATCTCATTACTTATCTTCAACAAGTTACTGGAAGTCCTAGCCACAGCAATCAGATAACAAAAATAAGTAAAATGCATCCAAATTGATAAGGAAGAAGTAAAACTTTCACTATTTTCAGATGACATCTTACTCTCTATAGAAAACTTGAAAGACAACAAAAAAAAATGCTAGAACTGATAAAGAAATTTAGTAAAGTTGTGGGATACAAAATCAATGCACAGGAATCTTGCATTTCTATACACCAATAATGAAGCAGCAGAAAGAGAAATTAAGGAATCAGTGTCATTTACAACTGCACCCCAAACAACAGATACCTAGAGATAAACCTAACCAAAGAGGTGAGAGTCCTGTACTCTGAAAACTATAAAACACCAATGAAAGAAATTGAAGAGGACATAAAGAAATGGACAGATATTCCATGCTCCTGTACTGGAAGAACAAATATTGTTGAAATGTCTGTATCACCCAAAGAAATATATAGATTTAATGCAATCCCTATCAAAATAACAACAGCATTTTTCACAGAGCTACAATAATCCTAAAATTTGTATGGAACTAATAAAGACCCTGGAATAGCCAAAGTAACCTTGAAGAAGAAAAGTGGCTAGAGGTGTCACAGTTCTGGACTTCAAGGTATATGACAAAGCTATAGTGATCAAAACAGGATGGTACTGGCATAAAAATAGACACACATATTTGTAGAATATAATGGAAAACCCAGAAATGAACTATATGGTCAATTAATCTTTGAAAAAGCAGGAAACAATGTCCAATGGGAAAAATAACAAATTTAACAAATGGTGTTGGGCAAACTGGACAGCAACTTACAAAAGAATGAAACTCGACCACTTTCTTACACCATACACAAAAATCAATTTGAAATGGATAGGAGACTAAAATGTGAGACATTAAGTCATAAAAATTCTCAAGAAGAACACAGTAACTTCTTTGACATCTGCCATAACAATTTCTTTCTAGATATGTCTCCTGGGGGTAAGGGAAACTCACGCAATAATAAACTGTTGGAACTTCATCAAAATAAAAAGCTTCTGCACAATGAAGGAAATAATCAACAAAAGTAAAAGGCAACCTTTGGAATGGGAGAAGATATTTGCAAATGACACTTCTGATAAAGCCTTAGTATCTAAAGTCTATAAGGAAGTTATCAAACTTAGCACCCAAAAAACAAAAAATCCAGTTAAGAAATGGGGAGAAGACATGAATAGATAATTTTCCAAAGAAGACCAACATGTAGATGGCCTACAGACACAGGAAATGGTGTTCAACAGTACTCATCATCAAGGAAACACAAATCAAAACTATAATGAGATATCACCTTATACCTGTCAAAATGGTAAAAATCAGCAACACAAGAAACAACAGACTTTGGGGAGGATGGAGCAAAAGGGGAACCCACTTGTACTGTTAGTGGAAATGTCAACTGGTTCAGCCATTGTGGGAAACAGTGGAGGTTTCTCAAAAAGTTAAAAATAGAACTGCCCTATAATGTCAATCCCAGTGGTAGTTATTTATCCAAAGAATAGAAAAATACTAATTCAAAGAGATACATGCACCCCAATGTTTATAGCAGTATTATCTACAATAGCCACATTATGAAAGCAGCCCAAGTGTCCACTGACTGAGGAATGGATAAAGAGGATCAGGTATATATACACAGTAGAATATTACTCAGCCATAAAGAAGAATGAAATCAAGGAGCAGCAAGATGGAGGAGGAGTAGGAGACCTAAATTTCGACTGGTCCCAGGAATTCAGCTAGATAGTGATGAAACCATTCTGAAAACCTACAAACTCAACAGAAGATCAAAGAAAAGAATAGGAGCAATTCTATGAACAGAAAAGTAACTACTTTCTTGAAGGTAGGATGTGTGAAGAAGTGAATCCAAGCCGATATGTGGGAAGATAGACCATGGGGGAGGGACCCTCCATTAGCTGGCCACTGTTAAGTGACAGAGCAGCAGAGCACAAAATTGGAACTTTTAGAAGTCTGCTCCACTGAAGGATGTCGCTTCAGTGGTTAAGTGGTGGTGGTGGTGGTGGTGGGGTAGAACTCTTGCTGGGACAGTGTGGTCTCAAAACCCTTGGGGTTACAGAAATACTGGAGGCACCTGAGGGTGACAGAGCTCCCAGGTATCAGAGCAAGGAAGCTGGCTGTAAAGACTGAGTTGAGGAGGGGGCTCTCAACTCGGGGTTACCATGAACCATGATCTGCACCACAGTTGGGCCACTACTCTTCCAGCAGGGACCCAACAAGCAGCAGATCCATGGAGACTCCTCTTCCTCCCCCAAGAGGAGTGGCACAGGAGTGTACCACAGGAATCTGCTGAGTTTGGAAACTCCAAACAGGGTTGTGAGCCAGAGATATAAAGGTGGGTAACCACAGAGTGTGGCTGGAGACCACAGAGAGAGGAGTGACTGATTGCTTTTCTCTGAGGGCTCACTGAGGAGTGGGGCCCCAAGTTCTCAGCTACTGTGGGGCCAGAGATTGGGAGGTCCCCATTTTCATTCTCATCCTCCAAGCTGTATGGAAAGCTTTCAGGGAACAAAAGCTACAAAGAGCAAACCAAAGCAGATTACTTAGCCTGGCCCCTGGCAAGGGTGGTGCAATTCTGCCTTGGGCAAAGACTTTTGAGGATCACTACAACAGGCCCCTCCCCCAGATCAGCAAGAACATCCAGCCAAGACCAAGTTTACCCATCAATGAGAACTTCAAAACTCTAGCACTAGGGGAATACAGCATATTGAATTCATGGCTTTTCCCCCATGATTCTTTAGTCTTTCAAAGTAAATTTTTTTCCTTTTTCTATTCTTTGGAATTTTTGTTCTCCTTTTTAAAGCAACATCTTATCAAATCCTTATCAATTAAAAATGAAAAATCTTTTTAATTTTCATTTTTACAGTCATATTCTATCCCTTCATTGTGTTTAACCTTATTTTTTATATATATATATTTTTTCTTTCTTTAAAATTTTGGGATATAGTTTCTTCTAACAGACCAAAATATACTCTAAATCTAGTGTATGGCTTTGCTCTAGTCTCCTGCCTGATCACATTCTCTCTCCTTTTTTTCTAAAAATTTTTTCTTTCTTTTTTCAACCAACTTCTTATCAATTCCTTTTTAAAAATACTTTGAAATTTTCATCTTTACAGTCATATTCCATCCTGTCATATTTACCCTTATTTTTGTGTATATATATGTATATGTATATATACATATATATATATATTTCTTTCTTTATTTAAAACTTTGGGAGGCAGTTTCTTTTTTTTTTGTAGTTATACATTTTTTTTTATTTAAACATATAATGTAACCCCACCACCCTCTCCCAACCCACCTCCCC